>CM035197.1:10064340-10070333 GCA_020233015.1 Callinectes sapidus
CCCCGCACAGTGTGTGTGTGTGTGTGTGTGTGTGTGTGTCCAGGAAGAATTAGAGCTTAGGATCAGTTGACTTGCCTTTCAAAAATAGTACTTTTAGGGTGGGTGAGCACAGCAAAACTAATAAACAGTTTCATCTGGACGGGCTGCAGCTAATATATATACTACTTGTGTGTTCTTATCTAATAGCGCATCGTAATTTATATAAGCAATAAATATTACTTACTTATAAATATTGCTTACTCATCTCACTTAAACTGTTCTCAAGCCTTGCCTGGAGTCGGTCTCTTTAGAGTTGCTCCTAAATCAAGCCTTATAATTGTTTTATCGCAGTATTTCAATCTTGAACACTACCATAAGATGTGAAGTGGTGATTATAATTGTGTGTTTTTCTTTATGACCTGGACTGTTCCGAGAGAGCCACATCAAGGCTCCCTCTACCTTCTGATTAATTTGGCTTAGACGATTGGAATCCTTGTCTGCTCAGCTTTTCCTGAAGTAAAACTCGAAGGATTTTTTGCCTTTTTTCTCTTACTATTCTTTTCCATTAGCTTGATCTCAGCCAGCCCTCTAGAGGAACGTGTTTTTCCTGAAATGTAGTGGGAAGTGATGCTATAACTTAAAGAGAGACAAGAGGGAATATGAACAATGAAGAAAGTACGAAAAATCCTGAGGCTTTGTTGGTGGCACGAACGTTTGCTGGTGACAAAGATACGACCTTGACTCGGCCGGTCACTGTCAGTACAAAGCAAAAATACGCAGCACTGACTTCTGACGTGCGTAATAAAAAAAAAAAAAAAAAAAAAAAAAAGCATTCCTGCGGCGACTAAAGGTTCGTACTCAAGCTTAAGAACAAACCACAGAAGGCTTATGAAAAATGTATACACCCTGAAGGAAAACACAGCCAGAAAGAACTTATTAATTGTGACGTTTGGGAATAGAATAAAATCTGCAATCATCAGAATAAACCACGTGTGCCTTTCAGGATTGCAAACTGAATATTTCACAAAGATAGTTTTGATACTCAGAACGTATTTTCATGTACCTTGGGTTTTCATCACGACTGTTTTTTTTTTTTTTTTTTTTCTAAAAGGGCCACAGATTGCTCAGGTTTTCAAAGGTATATCTTCTTATTGTTATTGTAGATTTCTTCTTTGATTAAAACTTTTCTTTGTAAAAAATGTAAAAGCAAAGCATCTATATTTATTGGGATAAGGACTTGAATTTTCTATAAAGATATTAGACAGCTATCATCATTTTGAACGTTTATCATAATAAACTTGTATTGAGTCCCTTGTAAGCAGCTTTTACTTATTTCGAAACACTAAAAGGTGAAGTGAAAATTGTTTTCAAGAACATTTTAAATGCTTGATAAATATTTCCTGTGTTTTTGATCACTTTAAAAAGATGCACAGTGGATAATCCATACCTTGAAATATTAGGTTGATTGCAATCCTGATGAAACATTTTGATATAAACAACAACTCCAGTTGTTGTGTAATAATGGGAAATGAAATGCGAGGAAAACTATTTGAATAGTTTTCTTTTTCTCAGAAAGTAAACCTATTATTTTTAATGCCCACACCACTAATTCGTTAGAACCAAGGCAGAGCAGATTCACATGAAAAACTGAAACTGCGCATGAGGACAAGATGTGGAAGTTTATATCAAATAATGACAACTGAAAGAAAAAAGAATCATCCTTTTAGAAGGCTGACAAGATTACTTCCTACATGACTTGTGATGGAGGTTGATCTTAGCACTGCACACGTCTTGTTTATGATAAAAAAGAAGTGCAATTCTTTCCTTCTTATGACAACTCTCGTAGATAAGACTCGCTAGGACCACTTCTTGACTACGGCCCAAGGTGTTGAACTGTTTGAGAATACGACACTTTAACATGAGTATAAAGAAACATTAAAGTCGACATAAGTTCACAGCCTCCAAGTTAAAGGATACAAGATGACGATCAGCTGAGGACTTCAATACCACTTCCATACCAGGTGAGGGGAATTCATGTAGGATCGAGGCTCTTCCAACCCTCTTGTCGCGGGATTGTACTATGAGGAGCTGCGGGCGTCCCGGGCGGCATTGTGGAGCGAGGGGAGGGGATGCAGACGGCGCGGTGGGGCCTCTATTGGGGTAATGAAGCTATGTTGTTTGCGTGTGAAGGGTTTTGATTGCGTTTGTTGTTGGGAGTCTCTGTCTGATGCAGAGAGAGAGAGAGAGAGAGAGAGAGAGAGAGAGAGAGAGAGAGAGAGAGAGAGAGAGAGAGAGAGAGAGAGAGAGAGAGAGAGAGAGAGTTGAGGGAAAATAGAAAAAAAGGAAGTATGCTTTAACATCTATAACACCACCACTACTATCATTACCATCACTACCAACACACCATCTACTCTAAACCTCACAAATATTTCCTCTTCCTCCTCTACCTCCTCCTCCTCGTCTTTCCCTCCCTCCCTCCCTCCTTCCTACCCTTTCTCCCCCACAATTCGTACTCTTCACACTCAGTAAGAACGGCGGCTGTATTATCACGAACCCTATTCATTATCCAGAAGCCCTGAGGTGTCCTAGGCGTGTATTCCGTGGACCCATCACCTGAGGAGCCAAATACAGGTTTAATTAAGCAATCACTCCGCTGCCGTAAAGCTGCATGAGGTGCCTAATTAAATACGAAGGTGCCTGAGCGAGCGATGAGCACCTCCATTGCTTCTCTTTACGGGGAAGTGGCCTGAGGAAGGAGGAGGAGGAGGAATAGGGAGAGGAGGGCCAGGAAAGGGATGGCATGGAGGAGGTGGAAGAGGTGTTATGAGAGTTCAGACTAGGGAAGGGAATGAAGGAGGAGGAGGGGAAGGAGGAGGACAAGAGGAAGAAGGGATGAAGGAGAAATAGGTGTAATCAAAGAGAAAAAAGGAAAGGGAATTGAGGAAAAAGAGGAGTTTTGTCATAGTGAGGGAAAGGAAGAGGAATAGGTGTTGTAAGAATGACGACAAGAGAAAGAACAAATGAAGGAGGAAAAGGTGTCAGAATGAAGGCAATGAGAGAGGTATTATTATTATTATTATTATTATTATTATTATTATTATTATTATTATTATTATTATTATTATTTACCTAACCTAACCTAACCTAACCTATTCTAACCCCCCCCCACCCACCCTAACCTATACTAACCCACCCTATCCTATCCTAAACTAATCTATCCTAACCTAATCTAACCTAATCTTTTGAAGAGACTATTAGTGCGTCACCACCACGAGACCCCATGAGTGGTGGCCCGTGTGGTGATGACCTCACCTATGCTAATCTCTCCTAACCTATTCTAACCCTCCCTATCCCACCCTAACCTATCCTAACCCACCCTAACCTATCCTAACCCACCCTATTCTACCCTAATCTAATGTTTCTTAGAGACTATTAGTGCGTCACCACCACGAGACCCCATGATCCCTCCTAACCTATTCTAACCCTCCCTAACCCACCCTAACCTAATCTACGTTAGCAACTCTGTGTACATTATCAGCCACCACCAGGAGGCAACAATGAGTGGTGGTGACTGTGTGCTGGTGACTGTGTTTTCCGTGTTGCGGTGTAATGTGGTGTGTTGCGGTGTGGTGTAGCGTTGTGGTGCTGAGTGGTAACGGGCTCAGAACCACTCCAGGTATGCTTGGTACACCAGTACAGTGAGCGCCACCACCCGCACACACTGGAGCATGTTGTTCACGAAGCAGGAGCCACACGGGTAGCTCCTGCCACCCCGCGGGGCGTTCCTCCTTTGCTTCGATGGGGTGTGCATAGAAGATTGAGAGAGAATACTCTCTCGTCCCCCCACAGAGTCGCTCTTGAGGGGTTTTTCTTTTCTGTGGCGGAGCTGTGGTTTGGCACAGCTCTGGCCATCTGGGTTCCGGCTGGCCATAGTCTCGCCACCTTGATCAGTACATTGCAGTGTCTGTTGTGCTTGGGGCTGTGGCGGTGTAAACTTCTGACCACCCCCAAGGTCCCGGTGTATTACTTCAGGGCTCCGGGTGGCCATGACCTCGCCAGCCTGATCTGTACATCCCAACTCCTGCTGGGGCTGGCAGTGGGGAGGTGTCCTGCCAGCCTCTGGAAGCAGGCATGGCGTGCTTGTTTCGGCCTGTTTGGGCAGGTTGTGTTCTGTTTCCCCAGCCTGTGGGAGCAGGCTGGTCTCTGCTTCATCAGCCTGTCCGGGCAGGCTGGCTTGGTATTGAGTTAGGGGTGTTTTCTCCCCTGGTGGCTGTGTTTCTTCCAGGATTTTTCCGTTAAAAGAAACAGTGATGGGTCCTTGTCCTTCGATGTCCTGAGCGCCGCCTGCATCTTCAGCCTTGCTTCCTTCAAGGCTGAAGAACAATGTTGAGAGGCGACCTTCGGTGTGTTCCTTAAGTGCCGCCAGCAGGTCGGCCAGTGGGATCTCTCGCCGAGCCACGAGAGACTTTCCCGCCAGGAAGTCCATCCTGACGGGCGTGGCTCCCTCTTTCTTGGAGAGCTTGCCCACTCGAATCCCACTTCTCCGAGCAGCCTTGTGTTGGCCTGCCCCGCCCCCTGTGCCGGGGAACTTGAAGGCGGCCAACAGGCGCCGGCGGCCTTTCTTCTTGTCTCGGGGCATACACATCGTGAGGCGGTCTGGGCAGCCGCACTGGCCCACCATCTCAAGGTGGGCCTCGACTTTCAGAGAACTGCTCCTTTGACCCATCTTTTTATTTCTTTCACTGTGATGTTATGAAAATGAACAAGTCATGTTGGACAGAGGAAGTGAAATAATGTACACATAGTTATGCTACGTTCTGTAATGTTAGGTGAAGTGAGGTGAAGCAAGTAAAGGCGTGGATACATTATAGACTGTGGGACGTGTTACACTGGCAAGAACATCTGGCTCAGCTGATACACGGGGAATAGAGATTAGGCGCGGCTGGAGGTTAATGAGGCAGAGGCACACCATTGGCGTTCTCTTACAAAGACCAGCGTTGTAATGTGTTGTGTAGAGAAGGTAGAGTGTGTGTGTATACCTGTGTATATACAAAGTCTCCCGCACATTACCTTACGTTTTCTTTGATGGTCGGGGACTTGAAGCAGCAAAAGTCTTGTGGCACATGACTGTCCCTGTTCTCCCTTGCCACTAAGACCAATATTTTGAAGCACTCTGTTCTCTCACAACGACTGTGTTCAAAGGACACAGAGATAGGAATTAGTACAATTTATAATAGCTTTACTATACTACTGCTATTGCTACTACTACTACTACTACTACTAAACACACACACACACACACACACACACACACACACACACACACACACACACACACACACACACACACACACACACACACACACACACACACACACACACACAACACACCCACACACACACACACACACACACACACACACACACACACACACACACACACACACACACACACACACACACACACACACACACACACACACACACACACACAGTTCCAATTTTGATGAGACAGAATACCAATAAAGAAAGAAACTAAGGCAGGCGCTGAATAAATGAAGAAAGGAAGCAGCTGAACACACTGCACACGTCAATTAAACCGCCACCGCTGTCACGCGATAAGTGGAAGATAAGAGGCATATCATTAAGGCACCAAGGACAACAAGGTGACATCCTACACGGCCTCTCAGATTGCCTGCAGGAGTGAAAATATTGCACTATCATGACCACCAGGACGTGACTGAGTTAACTGTTTGAAGTGTTGAAGTGTGTGTGTGTGTGTGTGTGTGTGTGTGTGTGTGTGTGTGTGTGTGTGTGTGTGTGTGTGTGATTGCTTTAGTCGGTTACTGAGAACTCATACTGACAGAGATGTGATTGTCGTCAGGACTCGAAATATGCAAGCTCGTAACTACCCTTCCTCTCCTCCTCCTCTTCTTCTTCCTCCTCTTCTTCCTCCTCCTCCTCCTCCTCCTCCTCCTCCTCCTCCTCCTCCACACCGTGTTAGTTTGTTTTCC
>CM035197.1:10122740-10139570 GCA_020233015.1 Callinectes sapidus
CTCTCCTCCGTCATTCCTGATTGGGTGTACCTGCTGGTCTCTCGTCTCGTTCTTATCTCTCTCTTTTATTTACTGGTGTATCTATCTATCCACTTTCCATCTATATATTAGTCTTAGTCAAGAGGAACGCCACCGCCACCACCACTACCAACACCGCCACTACCACCACCACCACCACCACCACCACCACCACCACTACCAACGTCAACACCACAACCACCTCCACCTCCTCCACCACCACCACGAAAATGTTAGTCGTGTTTATTCTATTTCAGTTTTATTATTCTACTGTTTACCTTATTTCATATCTATTGTCTGATACTAACTATTTCAGGTCCTCTCTTTGTTCTGTTATTCATCGTATTATTTGTCTTATTTTTCCTATTCTATTCCATCTTCTCTTTTCTTTATTTTATTCCAGACTCTAATTATTCACGGTATTCCAGGCATATTACTGAATCTTTTTCCAGTCTCTTTGTAGTTTAATGGTCATGTATTTCCACACCTGTTACTTTTCCTATTCCAGCCACATCATCTGCCCTATTCCAGAGCCTGTTGCTTGCTCTATTTCAGTCTTATTCATTTCCTTTTTTCCAAAAACTAGGATATACAGAGAAATGTTTAAAAGAAGGCTACTAATGAATCAATGATGAAAATAAATATAAAAAATGTGGTAAATAAGAAAAAGAAAAGTAAAATGAAAAACGAAGGTTATGAAAATGGAAAATATCGTTAAGTTTTCTCCCTTTTTTCTTTCCAAGCCTTTTTATAATTGCAGTAGTAACAACAACAGCAACAACGAACAATAGCAAATACTACTACTACCATCACCACTACTACTACAACAACCATTACAACAGTATCGTGATTAACAATATTACAAATTTTAAACATAAAAAGAAAAAAAAATAGTAAAACGAATGACAAACACCAAACTGTGAAAGTAAAAATTTCCTTTATTGGTTGAGTGAGGAAATCTTTCTTTTCTAATTTTCATAAGAAAGTTTTATAATATTCATGGATTATGAAAATATAATTCTTTCTAATTTTTTCTATAATATTTGTTTGTCTGATTCTGTTAAAAAAATTAAATCTTCGTATTCTTTCATGAAACTCAAGAACATGGAAAGAAAATGAAGAAACAATGCAGGAAGAATGGAAAAAATATATAAATATATATACTAAAGACATAAAGATTTGGGGACGATAAAACTAAATGAAAACTCTCTCTCTCTCTCTCTCTCTCTCTCTCTCTCTCTCTCTCTCTCTCTCTCTCTCTCTCTCTCTCTCTCTCTCTCTCCAAAAACTTTATTACATCTATTATAATAAAAACATTAACAGTATTTGAATAGGAATGATTAAGCCTTTTAAACTCATACCCAACTCCCCCCCCCTCTCTCTCTCTCTCTCTCTCTCTCTCTCTCTCTCTCTCTCTCTCTCTCTCTCTCTCTCTCTCTCTCTCTCTCTCTCTCTCTCTCTCGCATGTCCAGAGTCACCTTACATGACCGCACTTTACGCTTTCTCGCCGTCCCCCCGCAGGTGTCGTGACCCTCAAACACGTCCAAACACGGGCTAAACACGGCCTAGGCGGCACATTCTAGCAGGCAAGCCATTCACTCCCCATTTAGTGGTCAGGGAGCGTGGGTGGGTGGGGGTGTATTCCAAGCTGTTGTATCTTGCCTCGGGACGGTCAATTGCTACGTTTCACTCCCCGCCTTAGTGGTTTTTGCTGATATATTGCAGTGGATTACGCTAAATTGACTCTCTCTCTACTTCATTGGTGATTTGATAAAGTGCAAGGATGGTTGGGGAGGAGAAAGGGAGTAAGGGAGGGACGGGGGGAGGGGGGTGATGTAAGTCTTCAGTCTTCCTCTCAGCTTTCTTTTTTCTCGTCTTTGTCAAGGTGGTGGATGGATATTGGTGGTGTGTGTTGCTGTGGTGTTAATTTACCTTTCGTTGTGGTGTGCTGGTGTGTTAGTTTTGTTTTATGGGAATTATGTTGAAGGATATGAGGTGTTTTCTCTCTCTCTCTCTCTCTCTCTCTCTCTCTCTCTCTCTCTCTCTCTCTCTCTCTCTCTCTCTCTCTCTCTTCATTATTTTAGTACTGGTGTGTTTTTTGTGGGAATTTTGTATAAGTATATCACTGTTTTTTTTTTTCTCTCTCTCTCTCTTTTTCTCCGTTATTTTAGTTTAGTTTTGTTGCTATTGTTGTTGTTTCTTGGAGTTTTATGAAAGTACATCGGTGTTTTTTCTTTCATTATTTTAGTTCTTGTGTTTTTTTCTGATTTTGTTTTCTGGAAATTTGGTAAACGTATATCAGGGTTGTTGTTGTTGTTGTTGTTGTTGTTGTTGTTTCCTATTCTTTCTTCATTATTTTAGTGCTGCTGGTTTTTCTGGCCATGTTTTCTGTGAATTTTGTAGAAGTATTTCAGTGTTGAAATAGTACAGACTCCCGCCATTCATCTTCTGACCTCCATAAACCCCTCCTAATGTCAATAAAAGCGTCTAATCATACTCAAAACTCGAGATCTAAATGTGTCCTGGCACTGAAGGGATTAACATATCAACTCTAAAAAAGAAAAAAAAAACAGACATCATTCATTCACCTTTAATTTAGTTTTAGTTGACATAAAATTTTAGCTTTACGTCACTTTTTAGCATTCCGTGAGTAAGGAAGTTCTGAGTCTTTACCGCCATTTCAGTGCTCCAAGTCGCTACTGCACGTTTTCCACACCGTCACGTGCTCTGGTTAACACTAAGAGGTTTATATCTTGCGGTTCACCACTTTTAGAGCAGCACTTCAGCCTCTTCACGCCGATAAAGGAAGAGGAAGCAAGGTTATCCAAGACACATCCATCAGTGTTCCTCGCACGTGGGGTTGGGTTACTCTTGGGTACTCCTCGCCACAGACGCACATGTTCCTCTAACCAACACAGTTCTCTTATACCTCGTCATCGGCCACTGTACTTTGGCACGTATTCTTAAACGCGTTGCTCTCTCTCTCTCTCTCTCTCTCTCTCTCTCTCTCTCTCTCTCTCTCTCTCTCTCTCTCTCTCTCTCTCTCACTGCTTTCCAAAGGCTCTACGTGAAGAAATTCGTGTTTTTAAGGGTATTTTTAGGGTTTTGGTGATGGATTAGAAGAATTTCTAGTTTACTTTAGGAGAATCTGTCTTGCAAACTTGGCTAGTCGTCTCTGTGGCCTTAGAAAATGGTCGAGGGGGGATAGCAAGGTGTTTCTAAATACGGGCATCATCATCAGAGTCACCACATAAGCTCGGCCACTCGCTTCACCATTATGTCACCACTATTCACCATTTCCTCAGTTCAATTAGGTTAGGTTAGATTAGGTTAACTTTGGGATAGGTTAGGTTACTTTGTGTGAAATTAGATTAGGTTACGTGATATTAGTTTAAGTTAGGTTAGGTTAAGTTACTTTCGCTAGTTAATGTGATGCTAAGTCAGATTAGATATAGTTAGGTTAAAATATGGTAAGATTATGTTATGTTAAGTTAGGTTAGGTTAGGTTAGGTTAGGTTAGGTTAGGATAGGTTAGGTTAGGTTAGGATAGGTTAGGTTAGGTTAGGATAGGTAAGATATGGTAAGATTAAGTTATGTCTGAATAAAACCATAGTCCATCACCACTATATGACATCACAACCTTACGCTGGACACCATCACCACCACCAACCAACACCATATCTCACCACCACACCCATCACCTTCACCAAGTACACCCACCACTCCCTAAACCCATCACCTCTCACCGCTGTCATCACCACCGCAACCCTTCACTCAACGCCTCGAAGCATGTCAACACCACCACGTATAGACACAACCACCAGTACACCACCTAATGCTGCCACCTTCCCCGCTGCTGTCATCACTGCCACGCCCCCCCCTCCCCTGTCTATTCACCCCCTGGAGTCGCATTTACTCTAATCTGGCCACAGGTATCCCGGGGTCACCTGCCGTAACTCCCCGGCTCATCACACGTCCAGCCTCCAGCAATGCGTGCTCCACTTTTTGTCTAATGTAAGCAGTACAAATCTCACTTCACTTCTCTTTTTTTCCTTGTTTTTTTATGTTTTTTTATGTTTTTTGTTCTCTTCGCATTCACACATATATTTGCTTTTCGTGGTCTCTCTGTCTCTGTCTTTGTCTTTGTGACTTCAAGTGTTTCTTTATCTGATATTTGGTAGTTTTCTTTTTATGCCTGTCTCTCTCTTTGTGGCTTGAGATGTCACTCTATCTAATAATATAAGGACTAATATTCAGTTTTCATTTCTTCTTTTCACATTCACTCATATATTTACGTTATTTCTTTCTCTTTTATCCTTTCTATATTTTTCTTTCTCCCTCTATGACTTAAATTTAAATGATAACTATCTTTTTAATATAAGCAGTACCAGCCACTCTTCTCTTTTTTAGTTTTCTTCGTATTCATTCATAAATTTATATGTTTTCCCCATCTATTTCTGTCTTGGCTAATCATTCTTTCAAGGACTCCCAGCTTTCTGAAACAACACTTTTCTCTCTCTCTCTAATACAGGCAATCAAAATCACACCTCTCGTTTTCTACACGTTCACACATAAATTCACTCGGTTTTTCTCCGTTTCTTTCTTAGCGTAACCTTTGCTAATGATCGTTTCAAGGTTCTCCAACTCTCGTCTTCAGAAATGACGCCTCCCCATCACACTTACGCGCCGCGGAATGTGTTACAGCGCCGTGAGCGAATACACAAACGTGATTAACTTTACAACTACCTGACCGAGACCAACCAGGTGTATACATAGTAGCTGAATGTACGAGATAACCTTGGCACTCTTCTAAATCGTGTGCGAGTGTGTATGTGTGTGTCTGTTTATACGCGCGTGTGTGTAGGTAATTTGCGTCATGCTGGAAGGCTAATTAGTAAGTTCATTAGCGTTAATACCTGGATGCTCCCCTCTCTCCTGCCACTCAGCCACCTGCTCCAACCACAGGCCTGCTCCTACACGCTGTCACGCTACAAGCTGCTATTTGGAACACAGGCTTTGATACGCGCTACGAAGGACGGTGGAGAGAGAGAGAGAGAGAGAGAGAGAGAGAGAGAGAGAGAGAGAGAGAGAGAGAGAGAGAGAGAGAGAGAGAGAGAGAGAGAGAGAGAGAGAGAGAGAGAGAGAGAGCGCAGAGAGAGAGAGACGGACGGACAAACGCAGATACACATACAAATACAAACAAAGAAACAGACAGACAGACAGACAGAGAGATATACAGACAAACAACAGACAGAGACAGACAAATATACAGACGGAGAGAGACTCAATTAGCAAACGTACACAAAAGAGACGCAAAAACCGCGAGAAACACAACAAACAATAACAACAAATAACGCCAAATGTCGTAAAAAGTGAGAGGAAAACAAAAAAAGACAAAAAAGAAAACCACCTTCCATTCTTCTCTTCTTAAAGTTACGAATTCTTGTGGTTTCTAAAAAAAAAAAAAAAAAAAGGGGGGGGGAGGGAAAGAATAAAACAAAGTAAGTATTACCAACACCATTTCTTCCTCTCCCTTACTCTTACTCACTCTCCCTTCTCCCTTTTTTTCCCCTCTTACGCTCTCACCACTCCCTCCCTCTCTCTCTCTCTCTCTCCCGTGCTCCCAATTCACGCCTCAAAACAGCAACACAACCATGAACACGACGCAACCAACTCAAGCCAAACAACATCTGAGTCATTCCCTTGCGGTCTTCAGCACATCTACACAAACTCACGATGAAAGTGGCCTTGAGTTTTCACCATAGCGGTATTTGGCTCACTCGCGGAGGTACTCGGCGCGCTCCAGTCCCGCGATCAAAACAAAGGCGAGATGAATGACGGGAAGCGAGTTGGGTGGGGAGGGAGAGAGAGGGTAAGGGAGAGCGGGTGAGGGAGGGAGAGAGGGAGGAATAGAGAAAGGGGGAGGAAATGAGAGGTGCAGGAAGGGAGGTTAATTAGAAAAGGTATGGATGATATAGGTAATGTATTGTGATGGTTGGGATGGATATCAGGGTATTGAGAAATGCTTTGCTCTTTCACCACGACTATTTATAAAGGCCACAGAGTTATTAATGTAGAAATCTTGCCACTCTGCCTCAAAAACAGTAAAAAACATCTTAAAAACCGTGTCAATTTAAATCAAGCCTTTTTGAAATAGAGGAGGTGAAACCCAGAGGTGTTTGGGTACACGAGCACAAATGTTGTACAATGGTGACTTATGACGGGAAAGATGACACCACTGTTACTGTCTCGCACAATACGCTGCTGCTGGTGGTGGTGGCGTGATTCGTGGGTTGTGAAATTGAAACACTGGTAAGATGTGCACACAAAGGAGTGGAAAGACAGATTTGCAAGTAAAGATAGAAAAGATAGAAAACGAAGAGAAAATACTTAGATAAGATGAAATAATAAAGAAAAATACACACACACACACACACACACACACACACACATGAGTAGATAAGTACACAAACAGAACACGAATAGATAAACAAATGGATGAATAGATAGATAAAAGTACGCACACTTATATAGATAAATGAATGAATGAGATAAGCAGATATAGATTGACATGATGATGATTAAAACTACTCACAATACGCAAATAAAGATAGATTTTAAAACTATTCATAATATACAAATAGAGACAGATTTTATTATCTATTCTTTCCTTTTTACGAGTGTTTCTAGCGCTTTGGAATATGACATCTAAATTAGCCTTCTTTTACTTTTTGCTTTTTTTTCTTATTTTCCCCTATACAAGACCACATACACACAGACACACAGAAAGACAGACAGGTAAAGAAATATAAACATCAATAACAGAACAATAACAACTGTGTTCACTATAATTAATCAATCAACGTCACACACAAAAACAAATCCTTTTACCAACTTTACTTCTATTCTATTCTTTCTATTTCTATTCTATTATATTCACTTCTATTCATCTATTTACTTTCTATTCCCTCCTATCCACCTTATACTTTCCACCTCCATCAGTACATGTATTCCCCCTTTCCTCTTTATTCTGTTCCCTTCCATCTACACCCACGATAAGAAAGAAGTATTCAAAACCTCTTTCCTTTCTCTTTCCTCTTTATTCTGTTCCCTTCCATCTACACCCACGATAAGAAAGAAGCATACAAAACCCCCTTAAAGTCCCCCACCTCACCCCACCCAACCCCACCCAGCTATCTCGTTATCTCCTTTATCTCAATTACAACCATCAGTGGACTCAAAGAAGATAAGAACTCTCGGGTGTGTGGAAAATAATGCAGCATTCCACATTTTTCTGTTAGAGTCTCACTTTCTTCTCATTACCGCTTCCTATTGTTGTCAGCGAGAGAGAGAAAGAGAGAGAGAGAGAGAGAGAGAGAGAGAGAGAGAGAGAGAGAGAGAGAGAGAGAGAGAGAGAGAGAGAGAGAGAGAGAGAGAGAGAGAGACGTGGACGTATAGATTGATAGATAGTTAAAGATAGTGATAGAAAAATAAGATGGACAAAAACAGACACACACACAAAAGAAAAAAAACATTGAAAAAAAATAACATCAACGAATCATTACTAAAAAAGAAGAAGAAAAACACCCAAACCACACTAACGAAGTAATTTTCATACACCGAGTGAAAGTCAAGCCACACATCTCTATCAAGACCATTCAATTAAGGCTGAGTGGTACATTGCAGCCACAGACGACCGCCAAGGAAAAAGACTCCACCTCAAATGACCACCAATCTACAGGAATCGCAATTTATATCAGACACTGGGTGGAGTTTGTTAAATCGATCAATAAGTGGAGTGGTGGAAAGGAGAGAGGGACGAAAGTAGAGAAGAAATGGAAGTAAAATGAAAGACAGGCGTTACTTATCACTGAAGAATTTGCGTGGGAAATAGGAAAGGGGAAAAATCACAATCAGACAGTGGGTGGAGTCTATTTCATTGGTCTAAAAGTGGAGTGAGAGAAGAAGAGGGGACGATAATAGTATAAGATTGGAAATAAAATGAGAGACGGACGTTACTTATGATGATTGAAGGATTTGTGTGGGAAATAGGAGAGGGGAAATAAAGGGTTTACTCATAATGGTAAAGAGGAAGGAGAAAAAGAAAAGAAAATGAAGGAAGTAAGGAAGAATTGAATAGGGATGACAGGGGTGGCGTGAAAAGGGGAGACAGGAGAGAAAATATATCGCTAATAAAAGAAAAAGAAATAGAAACGATACAAAAGAAGGAGAGAGGAACATATGAACACACTGTACAAAAGAAGAGAGACAAATTAGTAATGAAAACCTGGAGCAAAAGAAAAATGGAGAAAGTTGCTTATCAAATCAATAGAACAAACGGACGAGAGAACAGAGGAAAGAAGAGAGAAGACATAATGATCAGTCATTGAGAGAATCTGAAATACACCTCTTACTTTTATTTGTCTTAGTCTTTCTCCCACCATTCATCATCCTTCCCTCATTACCCGCAGCCGAACAGCGTACATCATCATCATCATCATAGGCGTTGCGTCATAGGCCTTCGTGGCCAAAAATATGGAGACCTTCACACAGGAAATCATACCATGAGAACAATGAGTGTTTTGGATTGCCTCACCCACACCAATGGAATTCCCGGCACTCTCTTCGTGACCTTGCACACAAATGAGTAAACAAAAACAACAAACAAAAAAGAGTTGAAAAGTACAAAGAAAAATGGTGTATATAAATAGATTTATACAAGTCACAAGGGAGAACATTGTGGGTGAATGAAGGTTATTGCCTTTTAGAGTTGTCATTTTCGGCTAATAGAAATTTTAAGTGTGTTTTTCTATTGTTTGTCTTTCGAAAGATGTAATACGTGAATCATAACCACTAACTTCTGAGAAAATTATCAATCTATGGAAGATCGTTAACACATGATGCGTAATGAAACCACCTGTAGTTTATAGATGAATTTTGGGGATCCAACAGGTGCACCAAATGTTAATTTTTCTTCTAATAGATAAGAATAAGGATTTTTATTGAAGGAAGCCGTATCTTGGATTACTACTTATTATGCATTAAAACTTCAGATATATTTTTCTCCCCCTGTTTTTAGCATCCGGAAAGAATACTAAATACTGTATTTGGTAATTCAACGACCAACTGTGACGCATAAGGGAAAAATCATTCAGCATTTACTAAACTGTTATCTTTGAAATCGAAGCTCCAAACACTCCATTAGAATAGTTTCTTAAGAGCTACAATGTGTACTGAGTGTGGAACTTTCTTTCTAGGCAGAAACTGCAAACATTATGAAGAAAACACTAAACACTTACGGAATTACTATCTTTTTGTTGATCATCACAGGATTTCTTTATAAATACTCTTTAGATTGGAAAGATATATATGAACTTTTTACTTGTTTTAATGAATTTCAATATCTTGCCAACAAAACTATTCAGCGGCTTATTACTTTACCAGCAGTGAAGTATTCATCCCTTCTTTACATGAACAGTTCGAGAAGAGAGTAAAACTTAAACTTTCTTACTGGAAATAAAATTACATTCTATCCAACGAACAAAGCTATTTAGTGGATTGTTGCGTTGTCAGTAACTACTTATTGGATTACTACTTTGGAAGCATCGAGACTCCCAACGTTCACTTCATGACATCAAAAATGAAATTATATTACATGTTAACTTTACTTACGAACGAACCGTTTGCTGGATTACTACTATGCAAACGCTAAACATTCCAACACTTTGCTTTTTACACTGATACCAGAACAGGAAATGATAACAATCAAATTTCAGCTCTACTTGTTGCTAATGAGATTAGATACCTTACAAACAAAGCTTATTGAATTACTACTTGCAAGGTTGTCATTGAACTCCGTAACACGTATAACAGTACTAAATAAATATATAGTATACCAAATGCTATTTTTACTCACTGAGAAATTAAATTACATACATTAGAAACAGAAAAGAAACGTATATAATACTAAGACACTAAAAAGAATAAAATGATAATAATAATAATGGTATATACCACACGTGAACTTTATTTACTGGGAATAGATTTGAATGCCTTACCAACCTAACCATTTATGGGGATTACAACTTTTGAAAGCATCGAAATCTCCAACACGCCTTCTTTATAATGAGAGAGAGAGAGAGAGAGAGAGAGAGAGAGAGAGAGAGAGAGAGAGAGAGAGAGAGAGAGAGAGAGAGAGAGAGAGAGAGAGAGAGATCACCTTTTCACACCGGTACCAATATAGAAACAACGACGACCTCTGAGGAACTAACAATACGCCTTAACCACTTGGCTCTTTTCGCGGCTCAACACAGACTACGCTCCTTCTGAAGGCAAAAATGTATGTGATGGATTTGGGGGCGTCATTTTGTGGCGAGGCGGGTCAGGGTGGCGCTCCCCAGACCCGAGGCTGCTGGTTCGATTCCCGCTAGGCGCCAAGTGCTTTGCCTCTTGACATGTTGATACCGAGGAAGGTTACCAGGAAAAAGAATTGTATGTGATGTGTGTGGGTGGAGAGAGAGAGAGAGAGAGAGAGAGAGAGAGAGAGAGAGAGAGAGAGAGTGTGTGTGTGTGTGTGTGTGTGTGTGTGCGAGAAGACAAGTAAACCTGTCACTGCATTCCTTGAAAAAGTAATATCAATGATGATAATAATAATAATAATAATAACAATAATAATAATAATAATAATAATAATAATAATTGTTGTCAAGTTATAAGAAGCACATATTGCGATTACTTTCACCACTACAGTATGAAAAAAAACATCACAAAAAAAAGAAACTTCACTATGAATATTCCAATAAAAAAAAGCATTCTATCTAAGAAAATCCAACAAACATACAAACTAAAATAAAATAAATGAATAAAACAAAACTGTCAATGCATTTCACAGCCTAATGGAGGAGAAACTTACAATAAAGAAATCTCACCTCAAGAATTTAAATTTACACTGATCTCTCTCTCTCTCTCTCTCTCTCTCTCTCTCTCTCTCTCTCTCTCTCTCTCTCTCTCTCTCTCTCTCTCTCTCTTGTACACACCAGATACAAAATATTTCAATACCTTGACAAAGTGCTTACAATCAAGAAAATTAGGAAATAAGAGAAGAAAGAAGAAGTTATACCTATTAATATTTTTCCCAATCTTTTCCTGGTAAATATTCATACTCTTGTTTTTTTCCTCACGTCACTTCTTTGCAAAACTTAACTAGACGAAGGACAAGCATAAGAATCACTCTCGGACATCAATCTTGTCTATTATAAGTAGCTACTATTTTTCTCCAATTTTTTATTTTCTCTTTCACACTCTTATTTTTTTCTCTTTACGTCATTTCTTTATAAAACTTAACTGAATGAAGAACAAGCATAAGAATGACTCCCAGGCATGAATCTCTCCTATTACAATACTATTTTGTCACCTAATTTTTCTCTTCTTTCACAATCTCATTTTCTCTTCACGTAATTTTTTTACAGAACTCAACTAGACGAAGAACAACCATAAGAATCACTCCCAGGCATGAAACTCTCCGATTATTATACTATTTTGTCACCTAATTTTACCTTTTCTCTTCCAAACTCTTTTCTTTCCACGTTACTTCTTTACAAAATATAACTGGACGAAGAACAAGCATAAGAATCACTCCAGGGCATGATTCTCCTCAATTACTGTACTATTTCTATCCCCAATTTTTCTTTTCTCTTCCACACTCTTTTTTTCCCACGTTACTTCTTTACAAAACTTAACTGGACGAAGAACAAGCATAAGAATCAGACATGAATTTCCTTTATTATACCTAACTACTATTTTTCTCCAATTTTCCTTTTCTCTTTCACACTCTTTTCTTTCAACATCACTTCTTTACAAAACTTAACTGGACGAAGAACAAGCATAAGAATCAGACATGAATTTCCTTTATTATACCTAACTACTATTTTTTTCTCCAATTTTCCTTCTCTCTTCCAAACTTTTTTTCCCACGTTACTTCTTTACAAAACTTAACTACACGAAGAACAAACATAAGAATCACCCCAGGGCATGAATCTCTCCTGCTTCTCCCCCGTCAGGTTAAGGCAGCCCTTGACCGGAGCACTGGGGGAGCAAATAACAGGAATAACACACCACTTTATTGCGAGAGTGTGGCTGGAGGAACACTAGGAAGGCCGCATCTCAAGGACCTTTTTACTTAGAGATTTGCGAGTCTACCCTGCGCGTGCCAACAAAAACTGGACCTCTTAACTGTGTCTTAATTTATCGAAGTCACGACCTACGCAGACTATGTGCTTTGTATTTTTCTTTCTTTCTTTTTTTCATTTTTTTGTTATTGTTTCATTGTTATGGCTTTGTTTCTCCACTTTCGGGTTTGCATTTTGGTTTATTTTTGTATTTTTTCGTATTCTATTGTTTTTGTTGTATATTTTGTTGATGTTGTTTTTAATTGTTTGTTTAATTATGGGCTCTGTTTTTTTTTAATGTTTCGTTGTTTTGTCTTTGTTTCTCGTGTAGGTTTCTGGTTTACATTTGGTTTTATCTTTTTATCTCTCTCTCTCTCTCTCTCTCTCTCTCTCTCTCTCTCTCTCTCTCTCTCTCTCTCTCTCTCTCTGGCCTGATTTTACTCCTTGCCCTTCGACTTGCCCATTTTTTTCTCCCATTTTCCAGCCTAATGACACCCTTCACCCTCTCACCAATTTCCCTCCCTCACCCTGATCCTCCTCCCTTCCTACTTGCCTCCCTTTGCCTCCTAATCTTACCCCTCTAATCTCCCTCTCCTTACCTAGTGATTATTTTCATTCTCTCTCTCTCTCTCTCTCTCTCTCTCTCTCTCTCTCTCTCTCTCTCTCTCTCTCTCTCTCTATCTCTCTCTCTATCTCTCTATCTCTCTCTCTCTCTCTCTCTCTCTCTCTCTCTCTCTCTCTCTCTCTCTCTCTCTCTCTCTCTCTCTCTCATTCTCCTTTCCTTTACTTCGGTCTAATTGTCTTTCTATTTACCAGATTAATTGTCTTCCATTCTATCAGTCGCTTTCTAGACTTTAATTACTCTGCTTTCGTCTTGTTGCTTTCACTTTTCCCTGTCTAGTTCAGTTGAATATCTTCCCTTTAAGTTGCTTTCTTTTTTTAGCACTGTTTAGCTCTCTTTTCTAACTATTCCTTTCTCTTTTCTCTGTCTAGTGAGGTTGAATATCTTTCCTTTGAGTTGTTTTCTTTCTTTGTCATTTTGTAGCTGTCTTTATTAACTATAATAATCTCTTTTACCTATCTACTTAAGTTAAATATCTTCCCTTTGAGTTATCTTCTTTCTCATCACATTTTAACTCTCCCTTACTAACTATTTCATTTGTCTTGAGTTGTATATTTCTCTGAATTATTGATCTCATTTGTTTTTTTATGTGTTGTTTTCGTATCTTTCTTTTTCTTTCATTTTTTCGACATCTTTTATTGCTAACCTTTCTTTCAGCGTTCTTTCAGCTATATCTTTAATTCTTCCATTAGTTATCTCATTATGTACTTCTTTCTCTCTCCTTCATTCATATTTGAGTTCCAATTTAATTTCTTTCGTTTACTCTTTTTTTGGAGCATATTTCATCTCCTTTTCTGATTGAAGTTAATTTTACAGCAAGTCTAGTTTTCTTTTTAGTCATAAGCTTCGTTCTTTTTTGCTTTTATTTTTCATTCTTATATTCTTCTTTGCTTTTTATCTAGTTATCTTTAGCTATATCATTCCTTCATCCTTCCTTCTTGCTTTTATTATAGTCTTTCTCTAGCTCCTTTCTCGTTATTTTAAGCTATAGCCTCCCTCTTTAGTCTACCTATCATGTACCACTTCCCCTCTTTATTTTACTCTTCCTATTGTTTAACTTTCCTATATCGGTCTATACTTACATTCCTCCATTAGTCTCTCTTCTCTTTAGTCACTCTCTCTTTAAAGTTCTTCCCTTCTTCACTGGCCTACTTATCATTCCTTTCTTAATTCCTCCCTTTAGTTAGTTCCTCTCTTTCTTTGTTATTTCCTTGCTCCCTTGCTAATTATCATTTCTTTATTTCCTCCCTTTATTTTAGTTCTTCTCTACGTTATCTCCTTCACGGCTTAGTTATCATTCCTCCCTTAACTTCTCCCTTTATTTAGTTCCCCCTTGTTATTTCCTCCCTGGTCTAGTTATTATTTCTCCCTTAACTCCTCCCTTTATTTAATTCCTCTCTGTGTTATTTCCTTCCTGGTCTAGTTATTATTTCTCCCTTAACTCCTCCTTTCATTCAGTATCTCATTTCTATTTCATTTCGTTTCTCCCTTCTTAGTTATCTTCTCTCCCTTAGTTCCTCTCTATGTCATTTCCTCCCTGGCCTAGTTACAATTCCTCCCTTAACTCCTCCTTTTATCTAGTTCCCCTATGTTATTTCCTCCCTGGCCTAGTTATCTCCACCCATCACCCACTCCCCATCACCCACTCCCCATCACCCAGAGTCTTGAAGTTTGAATTATATCACACATTAGCGAGGGGGCGACACAGGAGGGCCTAACCACCAGGCAACTCTCCGGGCACTTTGGCATCTATGGTTCGTTGCTCTAAGGGTGTAAGTGGTGCGAGTGTTCCGTGAGGGGAGGGTGTGTGTGACGCGGCGGGGTGGGGTCAGGGCGAGGTGAGTGGGCGGGGCCGAGGTCAAAGCGCTGCCTACAAAAAGGTTCACTAAAACCCCAACAGACGTAACTACGAGACGAGAGAGAGAGAGAGAGAGAGAGAGCGAGAGAGAGAGATAAGAGAGAGAGAGAGAGAGAGAGAGAGAGAGAGAGAGAGAGAGAGAGAGAGGGGGGGGGGGGGGGTCTGCATGAAGGAGGGAAGAAAGAGGCTTAAGCGTGAAGGTTTTGGGTTACGTCCTACGAAGATCAAAGGATAGTTTAGTTATCCTGTAAGGAGTGTTGAATGACGGCAGGATGCGGAGGAGGAGGAGGAGGAGGAGGAGGAGGAGGAGGAGGAGGAGGAGGAGGAGGAGGAGGAGGAGGCCAGTCACGTGTATATCGGTTAAGGAAAACTATACTTCTTATTCCTTCACTGCAGTTCTGTTTTGTTAATCTTCCCACCTCTGCAATAATTTATCTATTTTACCCAGACAAAAAAAAAAAAAAAAATAAAAAAAAAAAAAAAAAAAAAAAATAGCACACGAGAACGACAAAAGCAGTGTTAAACTTCCACATACTGACAGGGAAATGTTAATGAGGCAGAAAAAGTCGGGTCGTGTCTGTAATACTCATGAAGCCATATAATCATTATCAACAAACTCTTTGCTCTCTCACCTTGACTATTTCTAAAGGCCGCAGAGATGACTTGTCGGGTTAAGAGTGCTTTTCCTACTCATAATGTTGAAATTATGTTAATATATCACTGGAACTACAAAAACATCTTTAAAAACCCTGGGATAGCGGAGGTGTTATAGCGTACAAGCATTAATCTTCATAAGGTATACAGGTACTACAAAAAAACACCTTTAATCCTTTCAGTACCATGATTCCTTTTACCATTTATTCTGCTGACTTTTATACGATTTTACATAGATTCAGAAACTTACGTACGGGTTGAAAAGTACAGACTGGCCATTAACCTTTTTGACATCCACACCCCCTTCCTAATGTTAATAAAATCGTCTAATCATATCCAAAACTCATGGTGAAAATGCCTCCCAATACTGTAGAGGTTAAAAACTACGCGTCAACTCAATTATAAAACAGGTCCCGTAGTGTAGACCCACACACCAACACACGCATTAATACACTCTCCTTATACCTACTCCCTTGCCACAGATCCTCACTAATACATTGCCCTCTTAACCAACCCTCGCCCTCCATCATTGCCCTCATCCTTCCCCCTCTTCTCTCTCTCCTTCTCACATTTCCCTCACTTCCCTTATATAAGATTTGAATTTGTACTCTTTCACCTACGAGACAGAGAGAGAGAGAGAGAGAGAGAGAGAGAGAGAGAGAGAGAGAGAGAGAGAGAGAGAGAGAGAGAGAGAGAGAGAGAGAGAGAGAGAGCGAGAGACCTAGGATACACATACAAAACTCGAGTATTATATAAGAAAAAGTAAAAAACCAATCTTCTTCCTCTTTCTCCTCTTCATCCTCTCTCTTTCCTACTCTACCTAGTTCTCCACTCATCCGATTTTCTTCCTTCTTAATCCTGTCACCGTGTTTCTCCCCCTACGTGACCTTTCGTTCCTCCTCTTCCTCTTCCTTCTCCTCCTCCTCCTCTCTTCTCCACCCATCTAACTATACCATTTACCTCCTAATTTTCTCCTCCTTTATCTACATTTTACAACTTTTTAAACTTGTCTCCCTTCTTTCCCCATACATCTCATCTTCTCTCTTCTGTATAACCTTACACCCTTGCCAATCTGAACGTCACACCAGAGACCTTGCATCATCGGGAGAAGGGGAAGAGGAATTAACACCCTCTGGTACAAAAAACACTAAAGGGGGAAGGACTGAGGAAGGAGTGGGAGATTAGTGTGTCTCAGTGTAGTGCCAGGGAAGAAAGAAGAGGTGTGGAGGCAAGTGTGGGAGGAGGGCATTGAAATGAAGGTAAGTAGGTGTAGGTGTATTGGGAAGGAGTAAAGATGAAGGGAAGGAAGGAAGGAAGGATAGATGGATGGATGGAGGTGTAGGGTGGATGGATGGATGGATGGATGAATGGAAGGAAGGAAGGAATGAAGGAAGGAAAGGAAGGAAGGAAGGAAGGAAGGAAGGAAGGAAGGAAGGAAGGAAGGAACGAAAGAAGGAAGGAAGGAAGAAGGGATGGAGGGAAGGAAGGAAAGAAGGGAGGGAGGGAGGGAG
>CM035197.1:10188380-10209250 GCA_020233015.1 Callinectes sapidus
ACACACACACACACACACACACACACACACACACACACACACACACACACACACACACACACACACATTTATTACGCTTGCGGACAAAAGTCTGAAAACCTGCACTAAGGTAAGACTCCCACCAACAAAGCGGTGAAGGTCAAGGTTCACCTGTCTGTGAAGGTCAGAGGGTGGCAGGGATGTTTTGTTACTGTTTTTTGTTTTAAAATGTCATAAGAGGAGGGCGTGCAGTGCGCCTGGTGGTGCAGGGCCTGGCGCGGCTGTTTGGTGCAGGGAGGGCTGGTGTGCAGGTGACTCAAGTGCCGGGGCTGCCAGGGGTTTAGTGACCTGAGTTTTGCCTTGTGGTTAGCTCAGCCTTCAATGTTTGGGTAGGGAGGAGTGGCAAACCCTCCAGGAAAGCTGTCCTTCCGTCACAAATGAGAAGAGACTCGTGATGCAGCTTTGCTTGTGAGACGTAGGTCATGTATTAACGGCCCATCATGCAAGACAAAGCCTGCGGGATCACACTATGTTGATGGATAGAGGGCTGCCTTTGCCTCGCCTCCCTGGGGGATGCTGGGTGATGTAGTGGCAGTGCTTACCTATTGAGCCGGCCCTGGAGGCCAATCTCCGGCGGGTCTTCGTTTGGGCTTAGCTCTTGTGGTAAGCTCACTAATCTTGACTGTGGCTGTGAAGCTACTGTGTGTAGTGACAGTTTGAATGTTCTGATAACGACCATCGAGGTTCTACTTGAGAAGGGAAATCCAGAGTCCTTTGAAGTCTTCCGGACCATTGACAAGTACTTGTAGGTTTAATGACTGAAGCAATGGGCCGTGCTCGTGTGTGCAGAGGACTTGTGGCTTCGCGGGCGTCGCATACCTTGAGATGTTGGTACATCGGAGTGGGTTTATGCAAACTGGCCTGGCTCTCTGTTACGGACACACCCAAAAGAATGTGGGGTACTATGCAGAAGAGCCACGATTCACACCCTCCAGTTCCCGGCTGTCCGTGCCTCGCCTGGTGGCTCAGATAAAACTCTCGTGAAATGGTGTTAGTGGGTAAGTGAAACGATGTCCCTTCCCAGGAATGTCGTGTTGCGGAGCAGAGCAGTCCTGCGCTGCACTGCCATTGTGTGGGCAGGTGGAAAACTACAAAAATATGTTACAAGGACATAAAGCCTGTGGGGAGGAAGAGTGGGATGGAAACACTTTGTATTTACCAAGACAAAAGAAATTAAGGTATAAATCACAAGCCAATGAAAGGAGTGAGGGCAGCGGGGCCAGGGCAGTTATTTGAGGCGCCGCCTGAGACTTGAGGGATGAACGCACTCTAACACAAAGCCTCTCACCCTCCGTTCACTGCCTCATTTTTAACCAGACTGACTCATCCCTTTCCTCTCTCATATATTTAGTCCTGATTTCACCGCGTCCACTCTCTTCCTTTCCTTTCCTCCACCGACCGCCTTTGTTTCTGCCTGGCCGCGCCGCTCACCTTCACCTTCATCCCCACCTGTCGCTCCTTCCTTCGAGAGAGAGACACACGTCTTGGCTCTCGTCCAGATTACACTTGAAATTACCTCGTCCATCTTCACCAATCAGGGCAGACCAGTCACAGCCGCCCCCCTCCACCCCAGCGCCGCTCATCCCTCACTGGTGCAAAACTGTGGGCGGTGTACATTGTGGCTTTTATGTATCTTTCAGCAGATTGATGGGTAGATCGACGTTTTATTGACCACAGCAACCTTGGCTTAATGAAACTATTCTTTTTTGCCATCCAATATAACGCTGCATCTTGAGGAGTTAGTGTCATCAATACCAATTCTGGCAGATTATATAGAAAAAGACTAATCATCACAGCTTACGTTAGGATGGGTCCTGTAAGGCAGGTTAGGTTGCTTTAGGTTGAGTTAAACAAGATAACCACATTTAACGAATCTAACCTAACGTAATCAAGAGTAACTGTAATATTCCTAACTATTTTGACGCATATGGCTTTCATGAGCATCACTACTCACTGTAACATCAATAAACAAAAGCGCACTTGTGGTAAACAGACTGTCTGGCTGCAGGATACTAGACTGGCCAGCCGTGCCTCGCCTTCCCAGACCACCTCAAGTCTTTAACACCCACGTCACGCCCCGCACGAGGCTGTAACACAACCAGCGACCCTGAGTCTAAAGGAATACCGTGTTCCAAGGAAATGTCCCTTTAGGAGACCGTTCAGTACCCCCAGTGCGGCCACAAAATGGAGATAGGAGCAGGGGACAGCCGAGCCCTTCAGTACAACGCCCCGTGCAACACCTCGCGGCAGACTGATCCACGTGGCGCCACTTCATTACACGGCAACAACGCTGAGCAGCAACAGACGTGAAAGAAATATCATGAACGTGTTGGCTCTAATAGAAACCTGAACGCCAGAGTCAGAATAGCACATTGATCTGTATTCACTGTGACAAGAGGCGCTTCATTAGTGTCTGTGTGTGTGTGTGTGTGTGTGTGTGTGTGTGTGTGTGTGTGTGTGTGTGTGTGTGTGTGTGGGAGGGGGACGGTGTCTACATACCACAGCATCACCACCACCACCACACCACCACCACCACCACCACCACCACCACCACCACCACTGCAAAAACATGGATCACGCCAGAACATTTTAACGAGCGTCGCCTAATTAGTTCCCGAGGCTGTTGGTGCTGATGAGCCCCTCCTTTGCCGCCTGACTAGAACCCCGCTGCTAATAATATTGTCTACATGTACCCGTGTTATTATTAATGCTACTACTACTACTACTACTACTACTACTACTACTACTACTACTGCTACTACTACTACTACTTATGATGATGATGATGATGATAAGCAGCAGCAACCTGTCAAACTCCACTTACAATACATTTACACTCATGGGAAGGTACAATTAAACCAAACACTTAATTTTTAGCCCTTTTTTTCCTTTACAGCCAAGAAGAAAACCGAAACTTCCACTCATAACAGGAGCAGCAACACCTGTCCGTCTGATCTTGTTTCGTCCCCCAACACAGAACGCCCCCGTCCCTTCACTTGTCCGTCTCTCACCTGCCTCTTACCTGGGCGTTGCGGGATCACCTGAGGCACTTAAAGGTCAATTAGCTCCACAGGCAGCCTCCAGGTGATGGCGCGGGGGTCTCATTACCAACCAAGAGAAGGAAGAGAGGAAGTTGAGCCTGACTTGATTACTGTCTCGTCTTGTGATTCCTCTGCGGGACACTTCGTTTTTTGGTCCGTTTTTGGTTTGGGGGGTCTTTTTGGGTCTTTTTTTTCTATAGGGATTGATAACTGCGAAATCTTAACAAAAATCGACAAGAAAGACGGAAAAGATAGTTAAATAAATATATTGAACAGCCTTTTAGTTAATAGAACGCTTTGAGATGGCAGTGAGTTAAGGCAATAGTTTTCTGTGGTGTTTTGTTAATAAAGAAGATGAACCAAATCCTTTGAAATGAGTTAAATGTACTTGACAAAAGGGATCAGATCGTTTAAGAATACACAGAATCGTCTTTTAGGAGAAGCAGGAGGATGAGGACGAGGAGGAAGGCGGGCAAGGCGGCAGCGGTGACCCAGTAGCGTTTAATGTGATTTTGATGACCGGATAAATGCTCTCCCAATCGTTTGTCGAAGTAAGATAAAAGTAACTGCTGCCTTTTTACTACCGCCCGCCCTCCCGCCTCTCCCTCTGGCCAGCCGACCCTTCATCACCCTCGTTTTTTCTTCGGTCATTTTTTTTCTTAGCGGGGACTTTTATTCTCTCCCTTCGTGGCGCGTCGCTTTGTTGTCTGCGTGTCCGTGTTCATTAATGTGTCCAGTCAGATGGTTCCCTTGTGTGTGGCTCCACCTGGCACCTCTTCCGCCACTGTGTTGTGTTAAGCCCGCCTCTCATCTCTCACCGCCTCTTACGCCACTTCCTCACGCCGCCCTGTTCCTGTCCTCTCACCGCCTCCTTCACACACTTCTTTTCCCTGCCACCCTTTGTCCTGTGTTAGCTCTCCTGCCTAACCACCTTCTGTCAACTCCGCCCCCGCCTCTTGTGTCGCCCGCTGCCCGCCTGCCCGTCCGCCTTCACGCCTCCCCATCTCCCACCAGTTCTTGAAGCACTAACATGAGGGACACGGAAGCAGAGATGGCCGTTGACGAAGATTGCGCCTCTCAACCTGGTGTTCCTCAGGCTAACACTGTCATTCTCCCCGACAGACTCATCCTGTGAACTGCGCATTGTTCCCTGTGCTAACCCGTCTTGCCGTGCCGTGCCGTGCTGTGCCTTTCCGTGCCTTGAGTGTCGTGCCGTACCTAGCATTGCTGTAATGTCCATGAAAGAATCCCATCGTCCTCTGTAAAAGTTTTCAAATATATTTCAGCGTTGGGGAATAAAAATGCATGATTCATTGCAGCCATCACTTACTACTGCTTCTTTTTTTCTCTCTCACTCAGATTTACAGGGAAGCAGTTAAGTCGTGAAATTCATGGCTTCTGCTTTCCACGGGACTTCTTTTAGGGCAAGACGGCAGGTGCTAATGCAGGCCGCAAGCCGAGGCACTTCCGGCCGTGGGAGAAAAACAGAATACTTTGAGAGTGTGTCAGAGGGAGAGAGAGAGAGAGACAGGGGGGGGGAGAGGAGGGGAGGAAGGGGTGTGGGGTGTGTGGGGGGTACCTAAGTGTTACCCAAGCAGCAGCGGCGTCTTAAAGGAGGTAGAGTGAAAACCGATCAGATTCACTTAGTTCCTGTTGGGAGCCGCTGCCTGAAATGGAACGACCTGCCCCCCCTCCCCCTCCCCCTCCCCCTCCCCCCTCTCTTTCTCTCTTTGCTAGACTGAATAAAAAAAAAGTGAAATTGAACTATGAGGTTTCCCTTTTCTGGTGTTCGATTTTTTTTATTTTTTCTAAAGGCTAACCTGTACTATATTTTGAGGTGGATAATCCCTCACTGCCATCTCACATCACTGCCGCGCTGCTACACACGCCTCCTCGTCCTCAGTAACCCACCAACCCACCTCCACTCTTCTTTCCCTCAGTCCCCCCTCCACCCCATCCCCTCAAGCCTATCCCCTCAAGACCTCATCGCGTGTCTCATTCCTTGTGCTATTTATAAATCAGTCATCCCTTCCTTCCTTCTTTCCACATCACCAGACCGTCTACACGCTTTTATCCTCTGTGTGTAGCCAGTGAACCTGCTTCCACACAACTCCCAAACCCTGTCACCTCCTCAGTACTGGGATGCGTTTCTGTTTATTATTTGTCGATTTTATACAGCTTCGGAAACTTTTGTGGGGGATTGGAATAGTACAGATTCTGGCTACTAGTTTTCTGACCTCCATAGACGCTTCCTAATGTCAATATCTTCGTCAAGTCACACCCAAAACTCCTGGTAAAGAACGTGTCTCAGTATTGAAGGAGTTAATCCCACATAGAGGTTGCAAAGCGTCTAAAAGGAACTAAAGGAGAGTAGACGGAGTGTGAGACTGTTTGCTGACTCTCCCCCCACCCGTGTCCTGCAGAGCCTTTGCCGTGCAGCCAACCCAGACCACCTGACTCAACCATTCCTGCAACTTTCCCATTTTTACCGCCACGGACGCAACCCCTTTCCCTCTAAATCCCCCTTTAAGCCTCCTAAACCTTTCCTTTCTCTGGTGCCTGATAGCTTGCCTCGCCTCCACTGACCCTGGTGTTGCAACAGATACATTCGCCTCGTGTAACCATCATATATTTTGTTATTATGAAGGGTTTTTTTTTATTGTTAGTTATTCCAGCTCTTTCTAGATATATATTCATGTGTTGTTCATTGTTTTTTTTTTTTCTTTTTCGTATTGTTTCTCATTCTCTTTCCCACAAACATCATATATTTTAATGTCGTATCTAGTTTCTCTTGCTTCTCCAGTTGCAAGTGTCACTTTAAACAATATTATGTCATGTCTGGTTGTCACAGCATCCTACACTCTTTGTACATCATCTTATCTAATCTTCACCATCTCCAGCATCGGTTGTTGAGGAATTATCTTTACTGGGATGTCCTCTTGGTCTTTTTTTTCCTTCTTTTTTGTGTGAGTGGTTCTGGTCAAGACAACCAAAAGACGTCAAGGAAAAAAAAGTTATTGATGGTACCAGTAACAAAAGATAATTGTTCAAAAGATTATACAAAATTATGAGTTGTGTCTTGAAGCTGTTGTCTTCTCCCTCATGATTTGCCATCCCCTTGGACTGGTCAGCTGCTGTCACCCTCCTTCACTCCTTCATCGCACGCACGCAATGGTTACAATATTTTTTCCAGTTTTTACACAAAATAAATATGTGTTCGCTTGTGAGAAACATTCAACATTTTGACGTTATTTGTATTTTTTAAAGATTACAACGCTCTATTTTTAATAACACTAAGCCGATGAAAGATTCCATTTAATACTCTTCCAAAATATATTTTCTCCGTGGAATGCTACGTAAACTGACTTTTTTTTTTCTTTCTCTTTTTTTTTTATTCTGAAGGCCGGCAACTGAGTGGCCTTTCTTCCCATCTTTATAATCTTTGGTCATCTTTATTTACACTTCAGGAAAAAAAATGTATAAAGCGAAAGGAAAAGTAAATGACATATCTTGTTTCGTTCTTGCTGTATCGTCTTAACCATTTCAGTATTAGGACGCATTTTTATATTCATTCTGCTTATTTGTCGATTGTATACAGCTTGAAAACTCATGTGGGGATGAAAATAGTACAGACTCTGGCCACTAATCTTCTCCCCTCCATAGACCCTTCCTGATGTCAATAAAACCGCCTAATCATACCCCAAACACGTGGTAAAAATGCGTTCCAGCACTAAAAAGATTAAGAAAAATGTATAAAACAGAAAGAAAAGTAAATGACACATCTTTATTCTTTCTTGCTGTATCGTCTTAACATTCCACAAATACACCTCCGCTACCGTCTTTACCCGTACACACACACACACACACACACACACACACACACACACACACACACACACACACACACACACACACACACACACCACTCTCACTAGTAATGCCTGTGTAATCTCCCCCATCGTCAATAATCTTCCACATTCCATTTGCGTCAAGACTCTCAACAGTGGAACGTTACCCCAGCGCTCCTCCATTACTCAGTTTTAACTCCTCTTTATCCAATCACTTTACCTCGCCCCTCCTATCCTCACCGGCCTTGTTCTCACTTGCACCCTGACACTGTTCACGTCCGCCTTCACACGCTGCTCTCTCAACACCACTTTAAAAACACCACTGAAATGATTACCCATGTTCTCAGAAGCGTTTTTCCTGTTGATAATTAAAATCTTGTTGTTCTGCTACTAAAAACAGGAGAAATAGTTATAAATATAGTGTAATTTATGTTAGAAGTTGTGGAAAGTAGTAGATTGTTCAAAGTGTGACTTTAAGGTTCGTATTCTCAAAGACTTCTGTGTTTTATTATTTCGAAGGGCTTTATTTAAATGTACATAAAATTTTAAGGTGTATTTTTTACGATTCCAGTGAAAGATTTACAAGATTTCTGCGTTATTAACAGGAGAAATACTCTTGAAAACCCGGTTAATCATGTACCTGGCCTTGAAAAAACAGTCGTGGTGAGAAAGCAAAGTGTTTCTGAATGCGGCCCCGAAGCTCTAAACGCCCCAGTCTTTTGCTCCCTCGCCCTGCCTCCTGCAACACTTTTTATGCTCCCAAATTTTATCAACTTTTCTCTCCCCCCCTCCCCTCCTCCCCCCAACACACCTCTCATTATCTCATATTTGCTTCACGAACTTTCCTCGTCGTTTTCTTCCTCTTCTTCATGAATTCTTGCCACTTTTGAGCTGTTGTGTTTGTGTTTTTACTCTGCTCGTGTCTTTTGGTGAGTTTTCCATTCTATCATTCTTAGATTAGTCTTGTCTTCCTTTTTTTTTTTTAGTTTATTCCTCTTTGTTTCATCTTCCTCTTGTATTCTTCAAAAGTAGAAGTGTCGTTTAGTGATGCTTTTTTTTCCCCTTCGCTTAATTTCTTTCTCTGTTTTTTTCCCTTCCTTTTTTTCTCTTCATTTTCTTCATCTCTTTTCTCTTCTTCTTTCTCTTTGTGCTCTTCATTTTCTTCATCTCCTTCCTCTTTTTCTTCTTCCTCTTTGTGTTCCTATTAAACTTGAATAGTCGTTCTTCTCCTTTCTATCTTTTCCCTCTTTCCCTCCTTTTTTCTTCCTTATACTCCCGTCGAAGTTCAGATTTTTTCCCTCCTCTCACCAGTTGGGCGTTTCACTTTATAATTCCATCAATCACTGACCTTTCCCCACCACCACCACCACCACCACCACCACCACCACCACCGCCACCACCACTCTGCCTCCTGCCACACTTTTCTTGCCCACCACCAAAAATTGCATCCTAAACGTTCTTAGTCGCTTCCACTCTACTTTCTCTTTCACTTATATTTTTTTTCTTTTTTTATCTCTCTCCTTATGCTGAATTTTCTCTCTTTTATATTCTCTGTTTTATATTCTCTCCCTCTCTTTTATATTTTCTTCTCTATTTCTACATATTTCTTTATATTTTTTTTTTGTATTTCTCCTTCGATCCACTGATACTTAAACCTTTCAATAATGGGATTCATTTTTCACATTTATTCTGCTCATTATTTTTCGATTTTATACATTTTCAGAATCTCATATGAGGATTAGAAAAGTACAAACTCTGATCATTAATCTAAAACCTCCATAGACCCTTCCTAATGTCAATAAAATAGTCTAATTACACCCATAACTCGTGGTAAAAATGTGTCCTAATACTGAAGGGGTTAATGTTCATGTAATTACTTTCTTTTCTTCGCATCTTTTCATTAGTGTAAGTGAGTGGTAGATAGTTGTAGTAGTGGTATCTTTTCACTTCCATTTCAGTCAGAGTAGGTGTTAGTTACCTCTTGTCTCATCAGCTCTCACCTCAGTCTTCTGTGTTTATAGTTGGCTGTCTTCCACCATCACCACTTTCTGTCGTCTATTTTCTTTGCTTTAGTGGACAAGATATTTAGTTTATATTTATTTTAAGTTCTATGTATAAGCTTTGTTCCTCTGATTCTCCCTTGTTTATTAATATTCCTCTTTTTTTTTTTTTTTTTGTTATTGGAGAGTTTTTCCTATGATCAGAAACATATTTTTTTTCATATTCATCCAATTAGTTGTATGTTTTCATTCACTTTGGGCAGTGTAATTTGCTCTTTTTTCTGGTGTTGATTGGTATTTTTCTCGCTTAGGTATTTGTGAGTGTTTCCTTTCTTTAAACCATTTTCTACATACTCGTCCAATTAATACTAACAGTTTCCATTTAGTTCATGCTGTCAGTTTATCAGTTGCTCCGTTCTACCTGCAATTCTCTCCTCCCAATTCATACCAGATGGATAGTGCCTCGCAGCAACTTGACGCGCCACGGGTTTCAGGGCCTCGTGTCGTGCATCCTTGCCTGTCTGTAGCATCACGGGGAATGGAAAGCCTGATGCACGTAACTCATGTTGAGATCAGATGTAGTAATATCACATGAAAGCAATAAATGAGGAAATTCATGCATTCCACGCACCTTAATCTTCAGTTATTGCACAGTCCTCGCATTCCGGCCAGCATTAAACTATTCCCCAAACTGAAATATTTCTGCTGCTGGCAATGTTTTGTAGGTGCTGGAGTGCCTCACGCGGCCATCAACTCGCCTCCTGCTCACTGAGAAGAAAGAATCCGACATTACTAGGTTTTCAGCCCCATGTCAGCGCCCCTGCCCTCCGCCTCGCACGGCATCCCTCCCCACCTCACCTCTGCCGCCTCTCACTGTGACAAGTTGGGACCAGCTGGGGCTTGGAGACACGAAGCAGGAGGCGAGAAAGAGAAAGAACACAAAAGGAAAAGCAAGTGTGTGAAAATATTGTTTTTAATTCGGAACATTATTTGTGCTCGTTTCTTCCCAGTCGTAAGAGGAAAGTATTATTGTCCTGCTGGTCATTTTTCCTCGATGAGCTCTCCAACAAGATTCCTTCCACGACGTCTCTTCCTTCATCCGGCGCTGCGATCTGTAAAGCTTCGGAGTTATGGAGGTTCTTCTGCAGGAGGCGTGTGTCACCGGGAGTCATCCACGCTCAGCCTCTCCCTCGCTCAGCTCCAGACCCCGTAATAACAGAGAGTCTTAGGACATATTCTCAGTCTTTGAAAAATCTATCTTAACCTGCAGAAATGTGCGTTGTACTTCAGTAGTAAATTTGAAGTTGTTGATAATGGCTAAAATACAACACCACTTCCAAAAGGTTAAGATTAATTTTAAGAGTAGAAATAGATCCCGAAGCTGTATAAAATCAACAAATAATAAGCAGAATGAATATGAAAATCCGTCCCAGTACTGAAGGGGTAAGGGAGGTTAATGAGGGGGGGGGCGGGGGAAGAAGGGGCTCGAAGGATGTCTGTCCTCTCAAAGCTCTTCATAAACCACTCCCTTGACGCAGTCCTTGAAAATTACTTGAATCGTTGATATGTTTATGTTTATATTTTCACGCACGAAACACCTGGCTGGATATCCACTAATTAGCGACAAACAGCGGGAATTAATTAGTTTTGCTGCCACACATAACAAGCTGGTGATGTAACCCTTCCCCACTCTCTCTCTCTCTTTCTCTCTCTCTCTCTCTCTCTCTCTCTCTCTCTCTCTCTCTCTCTCTCTCTCTCTCTCTCTCTCTCTCTCTCTCTCTCTCTCTCTCAACTCGCTGAACCAGACAAATGGCGACTAATGATGTATTTTGTGCAGTGAGTTAGTCCAGGTAGGGCGGCTCACCTCTTGCATTTAGGTCATAGCGAAGTGCATCATATTACCTGACACTTTAGACTAATCTTTTTAATGGGAATTGAGAAGTAATTGAGAAAAATATACATGTTTTTTTTTTTTCTATTTAAGTGAGGAGATGGTTGCGTTGGTGTGGCTGAAATACTTGGATTGCTTGCTAAAACTGGAAGTGTCTCGTGGTGTTTTAGAGGTCGGGAGTATGTAGGTGGGTGTATCTCGTTCCCTCCCATCCCCTGCTGCATATAGTGTCGTGGAGAGAGAGAGAGAGGCGGGGGGGGAAGCATCGAGGAGAGAGACACGGAAGAAAGACAGGAGAGAGGAGAGGGATGGAAAGAAAAGATGAACTCATATGTAAATCAATTGAAGAAAATATGAAAAGAAGTATTGAATAAGTGAGGGAGAGAGGAAAGGGTTGGGAGAAGTTAATTAAGGAAAATAGAGACCAGACTGATCACATTAGGAAACAACAAACAGCTCATTAAAAGGAAAGAAATACAAATAGAAAATACAAGATAATTGAGAGATAGTTATGAACAGACTTACAATTACTGGATATACACATACTCTACATCTCCTTCCCTTGCATCTCTTTATACATCTGTCCAAACACTGCTTTACTCTTTAATAATCACCATTTTTCCTCTACTTAATGTATCGTTTGTTATCTTTTTTACCACCTCTCCCTTTCTCCTTTATCCGCTCACTCTCCCTCCCTCCCTACCTCCCTCCCTCCCTCCCTCCCTCCCTCCCCTGCCGCTCAGCCACACTCGTATGGAATTCAACGCCAGCAAACACTCCGAACCCGAGTGTCTTGCCGGGCACAGCGAAGCCTCCGGTGCGCTGCTGTTTTGGTGGTAGTGGTGGTGGTGGGGAGAGAGAGAGAGAGAGAGAGAGAGAGAGAGAGAGAGAGAGAGAGAGAGAGAGAGAGAGAGAGAGAGAGAGAGAGAGAGAGAGAGAGCAAAGTCAGGTGAAAGATGGTTATCAGCCCCCACATGGGAGATCTGAGTCCACTTCTTGCTGGCGCAGACCCGGACAGCGGTCATCCCCAAGACACCTTAGCGATTGACATCATAAGTGGTCAATTAAGTAAGTAAGTGGAGTGTATGGGGGTTATTAACTGGATTTTAATCACTCCCTGGGGCTTCCTTCTCTCCTAATCACTAATGGAAGTAACGACAGCTTGTAAATTGTAGGGCATGTGTGACCTAATACTGATGGCTTGTAATTTCGTTCGATTTTAAGATTCTTGTAGGGAGAAAAATAAAATAGAGGGTATGGAGAGAGAGCGAGAGAACAGACCTGGTTTACCCGTACTCAGGAGATGTAAGTTGGTGTTAGTAGTTTGTAATTCTTTGTAAGGTGCGTAGGATAGGAATTATAAGGTGGCAACTATTACTCGGATTTTTGTATTGAGGGAAAGAGAGAGGGAAGAGAGGGCAATGACAGATTTGCTCATGTTTACTTGCAAGAAAAAATTGTTCTTGGTGTTTCTCAATTCTCTGTTAGGCATGAAGAACATTAATTACAAGGGGACAAAAATGTAGTCGACATTTTTGTATATAAAGAGAGAAAAAATAGTGAAAGATAAACATGGCCCTCACTTACTCTGGAGGTACAAATTACTTAAGGTCGTTTGTACTTCTCTATAAGGTGTGAAGGATAGAAATTAGAAGGTGTCACATATAATCTAGAGGACACATTGGCACCACACAAGTCTTCAGTATCACATGGTATTTAGAAATCGCAATAGCGCGGAAAGTACAACTGACATTTGCCTGCAGAAATCGCCACCGGTTTATGAATCACGGTAAATGTCAGTGGTCTGGAGAAAGAGAGAAAAAAAAAAACTTTAGCTCATCAATCTACAGCAACAAAATCGAGTTTTTAAAAGTCACTGTTGATGTATGAAATAATGAAGAGCGTTTAGCTGTGTACTCGTTCGCCATGAGTGAGCAAAGGTACGCCCTACTTTTTGTCGCATGCCATTCATTCACTCCTGGAAAAGTTAATAAACCTATGTAAGAATCTAACGAGTCAATACAAGTCGGCAACTGATAAGCTTCAACAATTACATGGACGAAAAATCTAATCTAAATTCAAAGACAAAATAACCAAAGCTACATTCTTCTCGATCACATAATATTCACTCCCGGAAAACCTTCTAAACTTAACCTGGAATCTAACAAGTCAATACGAGCCAGCAGCTGGAAAAGTACGAGGAAAAAATAATGCGTGGCTGAGATAGCGAGTCTATATTCACAGGCAAAATAACCGGAGCAACAATTTTTTCACATCTAATTTCCCGTGTCTAAAAGTCGTGCCTTCTTCAACGCGCCTATTGTGGTTTAATCTTCCGGGGCAGCAAATTCCTTCCCCCGCAGATGCTTCTTCCGATAATCCAGTTCTTGATAAGTTCAGCAACTCATTTGATCATTAAAGTTTCCTCTAATTACTCGCTGGAGTGGCTACAATTGCCTTGATTGAGGCACGAGTGTAATTATGACCGACTTACGACGCCGAAAAGCAGCCTTGACTCGGTGTGTGTATGTGTGTGTGTGTGTGTGTGTGTGTGTGTGTGAGAGAGAAGCGAGAGAGAGAGAGAGAGAGAGAGAGAGAGAGAGAGAGAGAGAGAGAGAGAGAGAGAGAGAGAGAGAGAGAGAGAGAGAGAGAGAGAGAGATTATCAAATAAACGGCCAGACGGACAGATAAACACCAGTGCACACACTCATAGATAAGCTCTTGGTTGGGTAGAGAGGGTGACAAAGTGTGTGTGTGTGTGTGTGTGTGTGTGTGTGTGTGTGTGTGTGTCACGGATATGAGAAAGATAGCAATGTTGTTGAAGTGATGGAAGTGTTTGTCTCTAACTTGCCGCTGTTTCTGGTCATTCACCTCGTTGTCATGACTCCCGCTGAGGCGCGAAGCAGCAGCAGCAGCAGTCAGCCAAGTGGTCTGTGTGTCCACCCTTCCTGGGTTAATTGGTCGCTAAATGAGGAGTGAGGGCAACACCTGGGGCGCGTAACTGTGTTAACCTGCAGAGTGTGGCGGGGCAGTGTGTGGCTCATTGGGGAACGCCTTGTCTCCGCCCTTAAGACCAAGAACACGGAGGAGACAGCCGCGCCCCACCGCCTTCTGGAGATCTGGTCGCCATTTATCTTGCTTCTAATCCCTCACAGGATGAGTTGGTCTTCTAAATCCTTCATCTTTACTTAGGTCAAGAACTTCATTAAGGAATGTAATCCCGTTAAGGCCGCCTGGGGCTCTCCTCACCTATATAGTATTTTCCCTTGATTCTTTTTCCCTTCTCGTGGTCCCTTCCGCTTCCTTCTCCCTCCCACGGGATAAGAGAGGCGGTGTGCCCGTCCCTCCGCCCCCTACGCCCCTGCCTAAAGTTTGGGAAGGAAAATGTGTCCCGTGTCCCAGCGGTGCCTCCGGCGTCCCCTCAGACTGACCACAAGGTGCCTTACGCCAACCTGACGGTAGCGGGTTCGGGGAAAAGTGGAAGGGGTGGACGTGGAAAGTGAAATAATGCGTGTGTGGCTGTTGCGACGGGAACACCACGGGACACCGGTTTTGTACGAACAGAACACGTAAATTAAGTTGTATGTCCGAGGCCGTCCCACCGTCAGGTTCTTGTGTGGCCAGGAAGAGAAGGGACGCCCACCGCTGGCCTGGACATGTCTCCCCCTTGTTGCCCACCCTCGCCTTCGTCTGGAAACACAATTTATATTTCGAAGCAGCACAGAAACAGCAACAGATAGACCAGCACCTACAACATAGTCACAAGGGAATAACAACAAACGTAACAGTATTAACAGCTGCAGCAACAACAATAACCGCAACAAGAACAACAAAAACAACAAGAACAACTATAACAGCAACCATACCTGCTGTCTATTCCAGGGCAGCGATCCACACACTCCCTCACTCCTCTGTTATCCCCCCTCCTCCACCCACCACCCGGTCCCGCCAGGAAACCCTCGCGCCCCTTGATGTAAAACTTGTGGTGCGGAAATGGATGTCGCTCTGCACCCTGGCCAGCCCTGTGTGAGTGGCACGCTGGGCAGAGGCGTGGGGCCGCAGCGTAGTGGTGGTGGTGGTGGTGGTGGTGGTGGCAGGGCTGCAGATAATTGTCCAAGTCATTAAAATCTCGTATCACATTCATAGGAATATTTTTTTGACGCTTATATTGTCAGCAGTGAAAAGGACAGGCATGAGGTATTTTAGTCACCCTTTTCTAAATATTCGCGCATTTTAGCCAAACCTGTGTTGCGTGTACTCGGTCTGCACTTGAATTTGAGAGCGTCAGCCAGCGGGCCCAGCACGATGGCCAGTTACAAAATACTCTTTTCGCCTCTGCAGTTACACGTGATTCCACTCCAACGCCCAGTTTTGTCTCTCTCTTCTTTCGTCCACGCGGGCGGCAGTGTTGCGTCAGGTGCCTCCCGCTGCATCACTGAGTCTGTGTCATTCCAGAGACTTGCCGGCTGCGGAGATGTACAAAGGGAGTGTTTGGGAATTCTAGGTCAACTGTGTGTGGCATGGCGCGTCATTGTCTTCCCTCAGAGTTGCAGAAAATCTTGAAGCATTGCATTCTGAGCCAGCGTAGCGTCTCCCTCAAGCTAGTCTCAGCCTTCACTGCTTCCTTTGCAGCAATGTTACGCCAACAAGTGCTTCATTCGGTGCATTAACTCCACAGTGTCTTCACGCACTCCGGCAAGGACTCCTTCACACGCTCGTAAACGCTGCATTGCTTGTTTTATTAGCGGCATTAGAAGCTCTTAGTGCGTCCATCATGCAATGCGGGAAGCTGCAGCCAGACTCCCTCCCAAGGCAGGCGTCCATACCACCGCCACACCGCCACACCACCACACCACCATCCATCCACCCGCTCGTTTTGTGTTGCGAGTCAGTCAGTGCAGCAACACGTGCCAAGTGTGAGGAGTGTGATGGCCAGGTAAGGGAAGCTGAGTGTTCCTGACCGAGTTACCTCATGTCCAGGGGAGCCGCCACCACTCCACTCACACCTCATAACAGTCTGAACCAAGAAGGGGGTCGTGGAAGAATTCTCTCTCTCTCTCTCTCTCTCTCTCTCTCTCTCTCTCTCTCTCTCTCTCTCTCTCTCTCTCTCTCTCTCTCTCTCTCTCTCTCTCTCTCTCTCTCTCTCTCTCTCTCTCTCTCACTCAGTAATTCGCTCCTGTTCTTGTATTCTTCCTTTCCCTCATTTCCATTTCCTCTTATTCTACCCTCTATTCCCTACTCTTTTCTTTACCTTTGCTTTTCTTTCTTCCTCTTACTTTACTTTCTCTCTTCTTTCCTTCTTTATGCTTCCTTTCCCTAACTCATCTCTCTCTTCTTATATTTTGCCTTTTCCTAACTTCTCTTTCTTTCTCTCATTCTACCCGCTCTACTCTCCACTGTATATTTTCTTTTCTTCCTTACTCTTACTTTATCTTCTATTACCTTCTTTATTCTTCCCTTCCCTTCCCTTCCCTTCCTCTAACTCATCTTTCTATTTCTTCCTTTCACTCACCATTTTGTCGCTGTTTCATTTTGCCGCTGTTTCATTTTTGCTCCTCCAGTCTGCAGCGTGACGAATGAAAGTTAGCAATTCATTTCTATCCTTTGTCAATACCAACAGTTGGCGTCCAAGTTTCCCTCTGCGCTCCACTGAATTTGTTTTGCCTTTAATATGAATAAGTTCTCGTCACTTTCCCCATGAAATTCAACTCTTTTTTCCCATGAATTTGTGAGTTTTGATGATTATTCTCTCTCTCTCTCTCTCTCTCTCTCTCTCTCTCTCTCTCTCTCTCTCTCTCTCTCTCTCTCTCTCTCTCTCTCTCTCTCTCTCGTCTTCCTCCTCTTCTTATTCCTCGTCATCTTCTTCATGTCTTCCCTCCTCCTTACCTAATTTTCCTCCTCCACACACACCTCCTCCTCCTCTTTACTTCCTCCTCCTCCTCCTCCTCCTCCGCGCCATTTTGCTGCAGAAGAAATAACTTACTTTGTGTCTCTTCAGTTTCTCGGTAATCAGCAGGCCGGAAGCGATTAGCATGTGGGTGAGGCGGCAGTGCAGTGTGCCAGTGTGCCAGTGTGCCAGTGTTGCCACCTCGGCGCTGCTACCCTCTGCCCTCATGAACACAACTCTGCGGACAAGTACATAAAAATCTTCTGAAACGCTTTGTATCACCTGGACCTGGTAACACTGACCACACAAACTTGGCAACACTGAGGAGGAAAGAACACGAGTTCCTTCATTCATTCCTTCATTCCTTCATTGCCTTTGTGGACTCGGTAATATCCTGCGTTTCTTTTACTTTCCTCGTCCTTCTTTCTTTTTTTCCTTCTTTCTTTTCTTTCCTTCCTTCCTTTCTTTCTTTCTTCCTTCCTTCTTTCCTTCCTATCCTTCCTTCCTTCCTTCCTTCCTTCCTCCGTTGCTTCATTACCTTCCCGCACGTATCTGTGGACGCATTCCTCTTCCATCTCACCAAAGCAGACTGAGGCACCAATGCGTCTGAGGAAGATGATGACAACTGCGCAACCCACTCGTAGAAAATGGGAGATTATCGAGGATTACTAAAAATGATAAAGTAACACACACACACACACACACACACACACACACACACACACACACACACACACACACACACACACACACACACCACACTCTCTCTCTCTCTCTCTCTCTCTCTCTCTCTCTCTCTCTCTCTCTCTCTCTCTCTCTCTCTCTCTCTCTCTCTCTCTCTCGACCTGTCACGCTGAGAACCCGCCTCTCACTGTCCCTCTATAATTTACACCGTCAGCAGAGAGAGAGAGAGAGAGAGAGAGAGAGAGAGGGGGGGGGGGGGCATTTTATCCCTTACTACTGAAGTGTTCGCCTCTCTCCCTTGACGTTTTCCAATGTCAGTTTGTCTTCATTATTGTCCCTCACTCTTGATTTACACAGACACCATAATCAGCTGGAAACGCCACTGCTGCTGCTGCTGCTGTTGCTGCTGCTGCTGCTGCTGCTGCACTCATTGTTATAAATTAAGGCACCTGGTATGCATGTCCTGTCTGGGTGGGTGAGTGATTTATGGCGGTGTGTGGGAGGTGTCTAGCTCGCCTCGTCTCGCTTCACCTCCCTTCGTCTCGCTTTGTCTCGCGTCGTCTCGCCTCACCTTATCTCGTCTCGTCTCATCTCTTCTCTTCTCGTCTTGTCTCTTTTCTTCTCTTCTCTTCTCGTCTCATTTCTTCTCTCCTTGTCTCTTTTCTTCTCTTCTCTTCTCATTTCTTCTCTTCTCGTCTAGTTTCTTCTTTTCTATTCTCTTCTCTTCTATTTTCGTTTCTTTTCCTCTCTTTTCGACCAAACACGCAAGTAAATAAGGGAATCTACAAGTCGTTAGCTCTATACATGGCTGTCCCTGTATTAAAACCAATTTCCTTTCATCCTTCTCAACCATAAACTTGTCTAATCTTCTTTTACAACCCCCTAATGACTCGCCACTAACAACAACATGATGACTGAGACTGCTGCTGGAAAACGTGCCGCTGCATTGTTGTGTTGTGCGTTGTTGTGTGTTGTATTTGTGTCTGTGTTATCTGCAAAATTGTGACTTATTTTTATTTTTGTTGTTTTTTTATTTGTTATTCACGGTTTTGTTTGGTGAGAAATACTGAGAGAGAGGGGGGGGGAGGGAAAGAGAGAGAGAGAGAGAGAGAGAGAGAGAGAGAGAGAGAGAGAGAGAGAGAGAGAGAGAGAGAGAGAGAGAGAGAGAGAGAGAGAGAAATCACGAGCAGGTAAATACTGACTTCCCGTACACTTTAAATAACAATGGTGGTGGTGGTGGTGGTGGTAAAGTAAAGTAAAGTAAAGTAAAGTGAAGTGAAGTGAAGTGAAGTGAATACAGCACTCTCCAAGTATTACATTTAATCTACATGACTTCAAATTCTAAAAGATTAATAATATTTATCAACACTTCGCAATAGCAGTGGCGACAGCGGTGGTGGTAATGGTGGAGGTGGTGATGTAACACTCTGATGGTGCAATAAGACTACCACTTCCACTTCCTTACCATCACTATAAACATTATGTATAGTTTCAATATTTTTCGGTTAATTTTTACCCTGTGTTGCTATGTAGGAAGAACACCGTCAATGAGAAACAAAAATGCACAGAGAAAGGATCCATTGAGGTGTCTCGCCTATACAGAGACGAGAAATGTATAAACAAGTATGAGAAGTAGAAACAGGACGACCTCGTGTACATATGATAATTGATTGCACCTTCCTTATGATGCAATACCAAACCACCAACAACAGCAACATCAACAAAATCACTTTAGCCTGTCCTCAAAGGCAACTCTCTTCTTTCATCAACTTCCTTTGACTTGACTTCATTTGAAAGGGAGGTTTCAAGATCCGTATCTTTCGCCTAATTCTTTCGAACCTATAAGGGAAGTAACAAATTAGTGGGCTCTTTTATTATCTTTGTTGTCCTTGGCCAGCTTCCCCCTCCTACATAAAAACCCCACTAAACTACATTCACGAAGCTACACATAGTCTTCACTCATAATTTAGAAAAAAAAAATTATCATGATTCCTATGCTAACGACCGGCATCTCAAGAGGTTTTTTTAAATGATTTTCCTCTTAGCTAGTGCGCTGTCTTACATAAAAATAATGAATAAATTAAACAAAACAAAATCTAATTCGTCGAAATATATGATTCTGAGGGACTGTCACGTGTCGGCCTGATGACTTGCCGTTTTCATTATTTTCGTGCTACTCGTATTAGGTATTTGCGAGGCTAACATAATCCTTTACCAGTTCACCACCGCCCCCTCCCTCCCAACGCTCCTGCTACCTTAAGCCACGGGTTCTCATGGAGGAGGAAAAAAAAGGAAAAATGATAAGGAGTTTAACTTTCTGCTACTTCTTCCAGGAAACGTTGATGGGTTGTGTGGAGGATAGAGCAGGGCAGCACGTGTCCGACCCCCTCCCTGCTGCTGGTGGGTTTCCTCATCCCTCTTTATCCTATCAGTGGAAAGGAAATGTAATGAATTCGCTGTCAAAGGAATGATCAGTATCGTTTACTGCTTGTCTTTCGTATCCACCATTATTCACTTTAATTTTACATTTCCGGTTTGACAATTTTCTAACAGACGGTATTTTCTCTTGACAATATTGCATATTTTTCTACTTATCGCCACTTTTCATGCTAACTGCTTCTCTGATCTCGTTAATTGCACGCATTCTTTCCTCCCATGGCCTCGTTTCAGAATCCTTAATAGTTTCTCTCACCCATAATGTAGAGTTAATCAGTATATGCTCTGTTTTTCTTCTCCTCACATCCGTTATAAGAACATAAAAAAACGAGGAAAACGACAAGAGGCCACTAGACTTATTCGTGGCAGTCCCTGTGTGAACACCTCTGCCTATTTCCACCTATCATCCTCATCCATAAACCTATGTAATCTTCTTTTAAAACTCCCCAATGTCTGAGCACTAAAAATATCATTATCGAGTCTGTTCCACTCACCAACTACCATATTTCATTCTTATTTATCTCCTAAACCTAAATTTCTCCAGTTTCAACTCGTTATTTGTGATTATATCCTGTTATGCAAGTTAAATACTATCCCCAATGTTCACTTTTTCTGGTGTACCCTGGAATTCTATGCCTGCTTTTGTATTTCCTCCTTCCCGTGACGTGATTTGTTTAAAGTCACCTCATAAATTTGGATAATGCTATTATCCACATTGTTTGAAGACTGACAGTTTTAGCAGGTCTTTTATCATACATCCACCCACACGCATCCACACAAGAGAGCACCACACTACCACCATCATCATAACGCCAAAAAAACATCACCATTAACAAACATTACCACAATCATGCACGCATTTTCTTGCACCAACACCCACATTAACATCACCACCACCACCGCTGCCGCCGCCACCAACACCACCACTATCTTCGGGAAGAAAAGTGGGGTACGAAATGATCTGAGGTTGGGAGATGGGAGGAGAGAGAGAGAGAGAGGACCATCTATCGGGGGAATACGAAATGTGAGAATCAGATGAAGAAA
>CM035197.1:10218275-10237663 GCA_020233015.1 Callinectes sapidus
CAAACACCGTATTCGTGTGTGAGAGAGAGAGAGAGAGAGAGAGAGAGAGAGAGAGAGAGAGAGAGAGAGAGAGAGAGGTGAAGGGACACTCGTCACCTGGACATGAACTTCCAAGCGAGGGGTGTGCAAAAATTCCTCGGCTTTGAGATCGGAGCACAAAATGGAAGGAGAAAAGCCTGTTATCTCCGTGAAAACTACAGATTGAGCCGTCAGCAAAGGTAAAGGCCGTACAGCGTGTTCAGATCAATCTATTCAGAACAGCTGACCCCTTCACGTAAACAAAAACGGCAAAATATTCCAGCTCACGCATACAATTATATAAAAAAAAGGGAGTGTTTCATCACAAAATTGTCGGGAATAAAGGTGAGAAATATGTGCTGTTCGACGGAAAGATTACACCGGGTTTGACTACATAGTGAGGATAATTCACAGACAGCCAAGGGAGACGGGCACTGTAAAGCTGAATGAAGGGACGCCAGTAACACAATGCAACACAACACAACACATTACACACTTCTGCTGTACCACACTCCTCACACTCAACACTTCACTACCACCACCAGCACCTCCAATCGGCCCTCTGCTCAAACTCATTACAATCTTGCTTCCTTTAATTATTCTCATTTACGTGGCTCTCAACATTCTCCATTTCTTCCTGCCTGCGTTATCTCTCTCTCTCTCTCTCTCTCTCTCTCTCTCTCTCTCTCTCTCTCTCTGCGGCAATGTAGCAGAGTGGGGCGGGGTGGGGCTGGGCGGGGCGGGTCGGGGCAGGGCGGTGTTGGCACACAGGCGGAGCGGCACAAGGGCACTCTGGCCTGACGAGAGGGTTACGATCGACGATACTCGGCCATAAAAGTCTCGCTAAGGACCACGAGGGCATAAGTGGCGCCTCGTCCCCGTGACTGTGCAAGCGAGAGCCTCCTTTTGCCACTTCACACCAACCACGAGAGGGATGCCGAGTAAAAATAAACGAAGCAGCAACTTTTCTCTTCTCTTTTTAGTACATGTGGAATGAATGATTAATGTCTCACTCTGAAAGCCGTGGTGCGTGAATTTTTTGCAAGTTTTTACCTTTATTTTGCGTCCCTTGCGTCTCGTCCTCAGCTGAGGCACCGACGCGGCAGGTTGTGGCCTCAGGGTGCACCACGGTGGGCTGGGAGGCGGATTCACTCATAAGCGAAGAGATCCTACAACTGGGACACGCCAACCAAATTTGCGTTCCTGAATCACTGATCTACAAATTGTAGCAGTACAGGGAATCGTTGTTAGTTTGTTTGTTTTTATTTTGGATATCGATAAAAGGTTTCGTTGAATTTAGGCGAAAGATGTTTTTCATAGTAAATGATTTAATAGTCACTTCGAAACTTTCATCACATTTTCTTTTGTTTTGATTAGCATGAGATGGTTTAACGGAGCTTGGGAATTGAATGTTGTGTATCACATTGACAACGATGCCTTGTTTATATTTAGATATATTGCATCATAATCTTACTAGTGAAACAAGGGTAAGTTGAGGGACGGTTTTATGTCCCGCAAATGGGAAGCTACAAGTCTGCGAATATTTAGGAAAACAATGCTTCACCCCAGCGTAGCGTGATCACACTTCCGCAATTACGGAATTAGCGGTTTGCGAATGTGATTGCGGAATTGGTCAGCGCTGGAAAATATGGGAACACTTTTTTCCCCTCGCGGTGCATCTATAATAACACAGCGAGGCGTTCCGTTCAGTTACCGTGCGTGGGGAAACTCTTCAAACAAAACATGCACTATTTTATTAAAGTTTTTTGGGGGTTTTACCTTAGAGTAATTTTTTCCGTCCGCGTCCTGCTCTCCGTCACCATTTATTTCCTTTTTTTCTCCTCTCTTTTTTTAGTGGCGCGTTAGTGTTCCTGGGAATTACGCCATGCATTAGGTGATGTGTAGCGCCCCGGCCGCTCACCAACTTAATTTCACTCCCTCACCGGCGATAAATTGCTCACGTCTGACCTCATTTTTTCACTCTCACAAGGCCCGTGTTTCACCGGACAAATAACTGCTCTATTACCTTTGCAAGTCACAGGAATGGCTTGTGGGGGTCGTTGTTACGCACAGCTCTCCTTGTTGGCCATGATTCCCTTTCATCTGTATATTTTTGCGTTCTCCGGTCCTTGTCTTTGGTATTTTCAGCGTCTTAACTTGATTTTATTTAACAAGCAACACTGGGACTTATCAAACTTTTCCAGGAATTCTTTTAGAAATTCAATAACAGTTTGAAGACTCTTTGTCATTGATATATATGAAAAAAAAACAAGAAAAATCATACTCTATCCCCATGTATTTATGTAGGTTGAATTGACCTCCCATCTAATTTAACCCCTTCAGTACTGACATTCATTTTCATATTTATTCAGCTTATTATTTATTGATTTTATACAGCTTTAGAAACTCATATAGGAGTAAAAATGATACAGACTCATGCCATTTATTTTCTAACTATCATAGACTTTAACAAATGCTAATAAAATCGTCTAGTCACACCCAAAACTCGTGGTAAAAATGTGCCCCAGTACTGAAGGGGTTAACCGGAGTCAATGCAAAGAGTCGTCGTTTTAAAGTGGTGTGAATGACAAAGCTCGGCAACACCAGGTGGAGAGTACGTGCTTGACTCGACCCCACCGCCACCACCCGAGGCCACACTGAGCGTCTGCAAGGCCGTGCTGGAGTCGACGTGCGTAATAGAGACTAAGTGAAGGGAGAGTGTAAGAGGATTTCACTTTGGGTCCGTGGAACTGTATGTGTGTGTGTGTGTGTGTGCGTGCGTGTGCGGTAGCCGGGGTAGTAGCAGCGGGCGGCCTAATGGAAAGCGGCTTTAATTAAAATATAATATTGCGAACTGTTCACACCCGAGAGATTTGTGGGAGCCGATAACACCTGGAATATATTATCGCATTCCCTATTTGTACTCCGTGTGACAGTGAGGTGTGTGTATGAGTGTGTGTGTGTGTGTGTGTGTGTGTGTGCGTGTGTGTGTGTGTGTGTATGTGTGTGTGTGTCAAGGGTACAGTTGGCTTCAGAGCATTTTCATGTTTCCACCTTGGCATCCTTCCCAGGTGTATTAGGCTGAGGTGGAGGAGACTGAGGAGTGTTGGCCTGCTGCTGCTGTGCGTCTTACTGTGTGTGTCCCGCCGCCCTTCCTCCTGCCTTCACCTGACACGTAAAGGGGACGATGTGCTACAAAGGAAACCAATTTGCCGAAGTCTTAGGAATAATGCGGTGCTTCCTTTGAAAAGTTGGAGTCAAAGGAGGAGAGTAAATATATAGTGAAGGGGAAGGAAGTGGGAGTAATGGTTTTGCTCCTCGAGAGTTTGACGTAAAGTTCTATGCCAGTGAGAGAGAGAGAGAGAGAGAGAGAGAGAGAGAGAGAGAGAGAGAGAGAGAGAGAGAGAGATGGCTTGATTTGTTTTAGACGTTTAGCTAAATATGTGTTATGTTTTATAAAATTGTCCCTTATAAATACCAAAGGAAAAATCTGTGAGGGACCATATTTTCAGAGTATTTTTCTAAAGCAAATATTTCGTTGTGGTCAATGAATATCTACCTATCTATTTATGTGTATGTATAGTCACCTCCACCACCATCACCACCACCACCACCACCATCACCACCACGAATCTTACTGTCGCCTGAGGGAAGTAACACACACCATCACTTCACATCACCCTTTCCTCCTCTTCCCTTCTCTGGTCCCCTCGCCTCGGCATACTGCTGGAGGCGTGTACTGAGGATCTGTGCGTCAGTCTCGCCTCTTCCTCTATAGGCGCCACTCTGCCCTCGAGGCTGAAGAGTGGGGGAGGAAGGGGACACGCTCTTAACTTTCACCCTCAGGAATCTTGCTTCGTACATGCCTGGGAGTGGTGGAGGTTTTTATGTATATTGCTATGTCTTGTGACGGTAGTAGATGGAGTTTTAGCAGTGATTTGGATGTGTGTGGGGGGGAAGGAGGGGGGGTTTCAGTTCGTGTACATCAACTTGTGTTCACGATAAAAGGCATAATCACTCATACCTATTTTTTCTCTCGTTACAGGTAAGACAGAGCAGACTGCAGGAGACAGAGTTAAGAGTTCTCGGACGTGTGAAGGTGAGAAGTGAAAAGATTACATTTTAAAATATTTTGAGGCTGATATGATGATGTTTATCTGACGTGAGAGTGCATTACAGTGACATAACTCTGTGTATGTGTATGTTTGCGTGTGCGTGTGCGTGTGTGTGTAAGACTAGGAAAGCAAAGATAAAAAAAAGGTGACATAGTGTGAACATTGACATGGCATTGTGTGAGGAACAGCAATAGGGTGTGTGAAGGTGACACGAAGCTGCGTGAGGGTAAAGGGAATGTATATGGTAAGGAGATAGTGAGTGAGGGGAGAGACACTGCAAGGGATGAGGGAAGCAGCTGAGGGGAGAGTAAAGGGCATCATATGAAAGGTAAGAGAGGGGAGAGTCAAGCGAGATAGGAAGTGTAGAGGTTAGGGAAGGGTGTCTGTTGCTGCTTTACTTAACCCTCACACGCTTTTACCTGCCACTGGTGCCTTGATTAAAAGCTGCACATTGTTGTCACGCAGATGAATCGCAGGATATGGCCAGATAGTGTTCATGTCAGTGAGAAGGTTTTTTGGTCGTGTTTTGTAAGGAGACAATTTGGCGTCATGTTCTGCTGATGGAGGGAAGTGAAGCTTAATCATTGGTTCCTGTGTGTGTGTGTGTGTGTGTGTGTGTGTGTGTGTGTGTGTGTGTGTGTGTGTGTGTGTGATTTTTTGGTTAACGGATGGTTTTAGGCTGGCTTTTATTTTCTTTTTCCTTTTATTTATCATTCTGGACCGAACAGAAATTTCATGTACTATTTTGAACCAAACAAAAATATGGCTTTACATATTCTTTTGTAATAGTTTCATTTTGTGGTCAATAAATATAAAAAATAAATAAATCTAAAATATGTGTGTGTGTGTGTGTGTGTGTGTGTGTGTGTGTGTGTGTGTTGCTTAGAGACATTAGTACCATTTAATCCCATGGTCTGATTCCTCCCTTTAGCGTCCGTCGTCTTCCTGATTGCTCTAGTTAGCGTTGCAGTTTCCTCGTTGCATCGCGATCATCCCTGCACAGTAGGAGGGGCAGCAGGAGGGGTAGTGGTTGGCATTACAGAAGCACGGGGACGCTTTAGGAGCCTTTGTGCCGGCAGTGCTATGGTACCTTTAAGCTGTACTGCCTGTGTGTGTCTGTGTGTCTGTGTGTGTGTCTCCTCTGTCCCTCCTTCCGTCCTGGCAGTCAGTTTTCAAGGGCTGCATTCCTAAACGTGTTGGTGCCTTTACTATTTCAAAAGGCCTTCAGTTTGTTGTAGTGTGTATTTATGTAAAAGGGGGAAGCTGGACAAGGGCACAAAAAACAATGGAGATAAAATGTTTACTAGTTTGCCAGTCCCCTTAGAGGTAGAAAAAAATAATAAAAAAATAAAAAAAAGAAAGCAGGGATAATTTTAAGGGGTAACAAATTTTCGCACAGTCAGTAGAAAAAAAATGTCAATGAGAACTAATCTATTTATCTCTGTGTAGGTTGAGAGTAGCGTTAAGACATGGCAAAGTGGTTCAAATTATTACTAGGATTTATTTATGTTCTCTGTTTCTCGTCTTTCTCGTCTTTGTTTCCTTCACTGTTGTTTACTTTACTGGAACTGCTCCTGTGTGTTTCTGCCGCCATTCTTCTCTGTCCTCTTCCCTCTCTCCTTCCTTCCCTCTTCGCGCCGCCTCCATGTCTCACTCTCCGTGTCCTCCCTCACCCGCCATCCGTCTATCCTATCACTGCCAACCCTCATGTTCTCTTTTATCTCCGCACACCACTTCTTCCCCTCGCCTCTCCTCCTCACACCTCACATCACTCACGTCCATCTCCCCTTTCCTCCTCTCCTTCCTTCCCTCCTTCCCTGCCTTCACTGTACACTATTCCACGCTTCCTTCCTTCCTCCTTGCCTTCCTCTCCTCACCTCACCACTTAATTAACTACTTGCGTGGCATAGATCAGGTGGGGAGCAAGTCATTCCAGGCATCGCACCACTAAGCTCTTCGAGACGGACATGAAAATAAACCTTGTACTTGAGCTTTAGTGGCGACAGTTTGCTAATGGCGAGGAAAGGCAAACTCCGGGCGAAGGACATGAAATGGTGAGGATTACGGAAAGGTTTGGAATCCTTAAGCTGGCGGAGACGTGACTGCGGGGAGGCATGAGTATACTGGGACGTGGAGTGGATGACTAGGGGAGGTCTGTGTGTACTGGGACATGGCGGGACTGACTGGGGGAGGTATGGGTGTATTGAGACATGTTGGGAGTGACTGGGGTGGGTTGTGTGTGTGCTGGGACGTGTTAGGGATAACTGGGGAGGTATAAGTGCATTGAGACATGTTTGGAGTCAATTGTGAAGCTCTACGTGTGCTGAGGCATGTTGTGGAAGGCCTGCGTGTGTTTGGAAGTGTTCAAAGGTGATAGGGAAACTGGAATGGGCTTAGCAGATAGAACCCCGAATCGTGAGGCCTTGATACGTGCATTTACACTAGGTTAGGAGGGCTGGTGGGCGGGGCGGCCTCGTGTTGGCGTGCCCTGGCTGGCTGAGATAGGATTTGGCAAGCTTGAGTCAGTGTGTTTTGGACTGAGGGAGGATGTGGTGGTGCGTGGCCTTGGTTGTGAGTGGATAGGCTTTGGAAGGCTTGAGTGTGTTTGATTTAGTGATTAGGTGAGGGACTGAACGGGAGGTGAGGTGTGAGAGCTCCTGCAGGTTGGAGGGGAGGGTGGCTGGTGGCTGGTGGCTGAGTTACGAGTGAAAGGAGGAAATTTCGCTCATCTTATCTGCAAAATTCACGTCGATTTGCAAAGATCATGGTGTGGCGTCACTTCTCTTGACAAATTAGGTTTTGGTTCAGCCTCTTGTGATTCGTCAGCCAGCCAGCCAGCCAGCCAAGGAACCACCCAGCCACGGATGGAGGAGGAGGAGAAAAGGACTTGATACACAAATAAGATAGAAGGAAAAGGTCTTGGCGGCGTGAAGGAAGGCAAATAGGTAGAAAGTGGGGGATGATTGAGGACATCAGCGTGTATCAGCACTTCAAAACTGGCAAAACAAGCTCTCTTCTATTCATCCCTATTTTGTCCAGCTCTCTAATGCAAGAGCTAACAAGTATTCTCACCCATTCATACCTTTTTCTGGAAAACTCTGGAACTCCTTACCTGCCTACAGCACCACTCGTCTTTCACCACACGTCCTAACCTAATTACCACTTAAAACACCCACTAATCATCATATCCTCCTCCTCCTCCTCCAATACTCTACTTTCATTTAGGAAGAGAAGATCAGATAACACCTCCATTCACCCCTAACACTCACTCCCGTTGGCCTTTCCCCTGAATTGCATCACTCAACGAGAATATTAGTAAGAATCTGAGGTTTTCATAAGATTTGCTTAGGTGGAGATCATTGCGAAAACATCAGATTGGGATGAGTTAGACGGAGAAGATGCTGGGAAGCGGAACAAGGAATGGGAGGATAAAGAAATGGAGGTGAAGATAAAGGAGACAAGGAGATGTAGGGAGACAGGAGGAGAAATTGAAAAAAAGGGTTGATAGAAAGAGACAAGTGGAGGCAGAGATGTAAGAGGAGGGAGTTGACAGCACAAGAGGAAGGGAGTGGAGAGGAAGACGGGAAGGAAGTAAGGAAAGGAGTGGAAGTTGGAATAGGTCCCGATGCAAGATAGGTAATTAGAGATATGAGGTGGATGGTAAGAGAGAGAGAGAGAGAGAGAGAGAGAGAGAGAGAGAGAGAGAGAGAGAGAGAGAGAGAGAGAGAGAGAGAGAGAGAGAGAGAGAGAGAAGGAAAGAAAAACGCTAGGATAAGGAGATACATGAATGAAGGAAGACAAGGAGAGGCGGAGATAAATACAGATGAACCCGAAGATACAGAGGGAAAGAGTGAGGGAGGGAGGAAGGGAAGCAAGACACAAATGAATATGAATGTATGAAGAAATAGAGAAGGAAAGTATAAAGAATGGATGGAGAGAAGCGAGGAGAGTGTAACTAAAGCCCATGCCAGTGCGCGCGCGGGCTGGCACACACACCACTCTGACCTGCTTCCCTTCCTGCTCCGTCCCAGGTGTTGCAAGAGGGAAAACCTTCTTCTTGGCCTCAGATTTTCTTAAAGCCTCGCAGCTCCGGAGCATTTCTGTAACTAATTACGTAATTATAAGTTTGCATCGTATAGTAATTTCACTTTCTAGTATTCGCTATAAAACGGACTTACCGCCGCTTTACGCTCCTTGCTAATTAAGTTTTTGTTTATGCTCAGGTAAGTTGTGCCTCGCAGCCCCTCGCAGCCCTGGCAGCCCTGGTCTTGGCGGGCTGGGGAGGCTGGCATGCTGCTGCTGGTGGTGAGGGGGGGTGGGGTCGTGGTGGGGAGAAGGAAGGAGTGTTCCGTGTACTGTGTCCAGAGGAGGGACACACACACACACACACATACACACACACATACACACACACACCGCGTATCTCCCTTGTGTGTAGCGAAGAAGAACGGCAGTAATTTTCATTTTCCTACCGCAGAAGAGAGAGAGAGAGAGAGAGAGAGAGAGAGAGAGAGAGAGAGAGAGAGAGAGAGAGAGAGAGAGAGAGAGAGAGAGAGAGAGAGAGAGAGAGGACGAGAGAGAGAGAGAGAGAGAGAGAGAGAGAGTAATTTTCCTTTGTTTCCCGGCTGGAGGGTAAATGATTGCACGGCGGTCTTTCACTTTGTTTTTATTTGTTTTTCGTATTTCATTTTAGTTGTGTCTTCATTTGCGTGAAGGAGCCGCCTTGCCTGCACTGCCGCTGTTATTGCCCAAAGTTTTTCACCGCACAGACCGCTTTCCTCGCAGACCTTTCAGGGCAAACGCCATCACCTGCGAGGGAATGGCGGACCTTCACTTCTTCCCTCAGCGTGTCAGGGGCGCCGCGCATTAAGGCAGCACTGTGAAAGGGTTCGAACCTTTCCAGTACTTGGTGCACCTCAGATCGATAGCGGCTCGCCACTGTGCCATCCGCTGCAGGTTTATGCTCAGACTCTTTCTGGACAAGACACTGGAATCCCTGAATCGCGTTCCTCTGTCCTCCTTCACTGGTCTGGAAAGTCTTAAGAGGGAAGTTTCTGGAGCTGGCCAACGCTAATGGCTTGCTTGCAGACTGTTGGTGCTTCTTGCTGCTGCCTCTGCCTGCGAGTGATGGGAGTGCAATGGTCACTTGTCCTCCCACTGCGTAGCTCGTAAACTGATGAGCAAGTCCATCGATGAAGGAAATCACCGGGAATTACTGGCAAAAGTAAAACAATAATACTGACAAGAGGCTACTAATTAAAATAGTTTTATGGATTCAGGAAATTATTTCTTCTCTCATTGAGGAGAAACAATGACTTGTGTTCACTGCAAGTTATAACTTATTTTGAATATTGGCAATGACCAGCCTCCACTGCATTGACTGCTCCTGCTAGTATGGTGGTAGTGGTGGTGGTGGTGGTATATTTCCTGATGGTTGTTGGCAAAGAGAGCTTGTGGTTGTGGTGGTATTTGTACATTACCCACTCACTGCTGACAGGGAGGTTGTGGTGGTGGTGGCGGTGGTGGTGGTGGTGTTTGGGGCGATGCATCCCTTACTGGTTGTTGGTGGCACTGTCCCTGCCGAGTGGGGAGAGGGGGAGGGGGGGGTTAGGCACGGTGCAACATGGCGACCATCGTTCATCAATTGCTCGCATCATTTACACTTTTCTGTTATGCAAATAGATAAATCCCCTGTTGATTGATTATTTGAATATTAACACATTTCACTGTGGATCCACCCTCCATGCCGCGCAGAGGGGGGGACGGGGGGCACTTCCCTGGCTCCCCCTTGCCCGACCCACGCTCAAATAGTAAGGAAAATGCCATACCAGACCCCACAGAGAGAGAGAGAGAGAGAGAGAGAGAGAGAGAGAGAGAGAGAGAGAGAGAGAGAGAGAGAGAGAGAGAGAGAGAGAGAGAGAGTAATGAGAAAGGACAAAGTATCACATCACAATGGCCTTTTAAACTCCCCTTAATAGAAGCTTAGCACGTTCAAGAAAACTACCCCAAGCAGTTTAGTTCAAGAAAACTACCTCAAGAAAATCAGTTTAGAAGCATCTCCTGTGTGTGAATAAAGATGCCCCGATAATAGAAACAATTATGCAAATATAAAGTATGCTAATGAGGCAGAATAATTTACTCTTCAATGGAGTCACACAGCCGCCAAATAAAGACACCAATTTAAAGTCAAGATATAGAGAATAGGGTTTTTCCCCAGATTTTTCCGAAGCTTTTATTTTGTCTTTTTCTTCTCCCTTTTTCGAGTTGTTGTTGGCAATGCGGTGGTATGCAGGAAAGCAGGGAGATCAGTGCTGGTTACTTCCTCAGACCTTCATCTAAAATTGTAAACCTTCCCCACAGTCAATAGCAAGCTCAGATTACACCTTATTTACTGTCTCTTGTTCATCCTGCTGTTGGTTTTCTTCGTTAAAAGAACCATGCGTTTATTCAAGGTAAAAAAAAAGTGCAGTAAATAATACCTAGATAATTCCCTATACTAAGTAGATACACTTTACTTTACCTCAGATCTCTATTACTTCCTTTTAAACTTGGCGAAGGTGCAAATGGGGAGACGGAGAAACGTAAGGAGGTCAACACAAAACGCTGAGGAATGCGAGACTAACAAACACACGCGAAAAGGCTCAGGAGATGTGCTGATTGGCGGTGAGGCACAAGACAGGAAGGACGCTGATATGTAGCCGGGAAATTAAAGATCACAAGATACTCGCTTACTCGAATGTAGGTTTAAATTTTCCTAAAACAAGTGGAAATTCAAATGTCGCGTGGCATTCTTCTTGGGTTCTTGTTTTAAGGTTCGTATTCTTAAACGCATCTGTGCTTCACCTCCAATAATTCAAAAGACTACTGAAATGTACACGACTTTTCTATGTTTCTTTTACGGTTTTAGAAGCAGAGTGACAAGGTTTCTGTATTGATAACTGAAGAAACACTCTTGAAAACCCCGCTAATCATCTATGTGGCCTTTGATATTAGTCGTGGTGAGAGAGCAAAGCGTTTCTGAATACCGACTTAAAACTCTTTGTTCTGTCATCACTACTATTGTCAAATGCCACATTGATTATTAGCTGGAGCCTCGAGAATGTTTCTCCTGTCATTCATATAGAAGTCCTCTTGATCTTTCAGCTGATTAACTGATTGAAATAGTACAAACTCTGGCCATTAATCTTCTGACCTCCACAGGCCCTTCCTAATGTCAATAAAATCGTCTAATTATACCCAAACTCGTATTAGAAATATGTCGCAGTACTGAAGGGGTTAAGAAAAAAGAAAGGAAACACACGTGGGGCATTGAGAGGAAAAAATATAAAAGAGAAAAGGAAACATTGTCTGGTCAGCAGGAAGGAGGGAAGGAGAGAGAAAGAGAGAAAGAGAAAGAGGAGAGGGAAGCCTGCCTCCAGATATTGGCAGACTAAACTATAATATAATTTTCCAATGGCTATACAATTTTCGGTAATGTCGATTTCTTTTGCCAGGAGAAATTTAACGGAATTGAAATGTAGGGCAGAAGAGGAGAAAGTCGCGCGACGAACACATGTTGGAGGAAGAAAGGAAGGAAGGAAGGAAAGCCGGGAAATGCAAGGCGCGCAGGTTGAATCTAAGCTCGAGGGAGATTGGCTGGAGGGAAATGACACCATGAACTCACTTGGAAGGAAAAGGAAACAGAATGATCAGTTGTGGTGAAAGCATGGCGTAAGATAAAAGAAAACGTTGCAGGAAAGTTCAGGTGCATGGAGCTAAGTAATGTTGCATAGGCGTGCGCTTGCTGCGGTGAAAGTCAGGCACTGCATCGCCACCTTGCAATACAAGACAAAAGGACGGTCAATTTATTGTTCTTTTCTTCAGCTTTGTAACCATTCCCAGCACAATAAAACTTTTCTTCTCTTGCGCCACACCGGGACGCATTCTTGTGTTGTCGATCCGTAGCAGTGTCTCTGTCAGACCTTCACGATACAATGCGATGCCGCGTCTTTCTGTCCACATCAAGCAAACATGAGCTCAGGGCAGCCAACTCAGTGTCTTTGTCAGGGCATCGCTCCAGACTTAACTTCATATACATTAAAATATTCACATGAGAGGTAAAGCCCTTTATACGTGTGTTAATGTAAGGGTACAAGAACTCAGCATTTGCAATAATGATACAACATTTTGGATCATGTTGGTCATCAAAGGAGCACAGAGACGCAAAACAAAGGTGCAGCCAAGCCACCAACAGTGTCATGGTAGGCTTTTGATGCGAGGGGAAGCAAGACACGCTGCTGTCATAGTGTGGCAGGGGATTTCCACACAGCGTGGCGCCTTCACGCTGCTGCTGTGAGTCACATCTTGAAGAAAATTAACGGCCACATGAAATTGATGCTACACAGATTTTTCCCCTTTTTAAAGTATTATCTTTTCAAATCCTTCTGGAGGGAGGCCAATAAAATGAAGGTTCATGTTGATTCTTTGAGAAGGATAATTACCAGAACCCAGGAAAGGCACCAGTGAAGGCAATGACATTCTGCAACACTGACTCCACAATACTCGTGGTTGTAACACTGATTTAAAAACAAAGCTGGAACAAAACTTCCTTCACAACCTTTTTCGTGTGTGTGTGTGTGTGTGTGCTCGCGCACGCTCGCGGCACAAGGGTCCGCCACAAGGGAGTTGGCGCCTGGGATGCTGTCGGCTCAGTGAACATTAGTCTCCATATTGGCATTAGTGTGCACTCCAGCCTCGTAGACTCAACTTTGTTTATGAGTCACGGCGCCGCGCACCGCTAGGAGTAGACAGGAAGGCGCCGTGCAGTCTGGTGGTGGTGGTGGTGGTGCTGCTGCTGCTGCTAGCTGACTTTGTGAGTGTACAGTGCGAGGAGACATTTCAGATTCCTTAGTGCAGTGGCAGGACGGCAGGTCTGCTGAATGTCAGCAATTCTTAACTGAACCACAAACCAAAGGAGAAAGCTGAGGTGTTTCGCTCTCATATTGGCAACATTGGGATCCGCAAGAAAGAACTGCTCGTAAGTACAGGATTTTCTTGGTTTTGTACTGTTCTGCTGCCGCAACCAAGAGGAAAGATAGGCTAGCGGGAGTAGTATTGTAATGGAAAGATTGCAGTGTAGTTCTGTGGGCTTTCTTGATATTACTCCAGCTTGGTGTTAGTAGTAGTGGTGGTGGTGGTGGTGGTGGTGTGAGGGAGGCAGGCACGTCACAGACGGTCACCTTAGTAGGCGTGAGATTTACAGTTGTGCTTGGACATTAATACATTAGCGTGGCGAGGCAGCAGAGTGGCGGCAGCAGCGCTATGGGATAATAAGCGACATTTGTGAGGGATGGACGTGAGGAGGGTGGCGTGGAGGGTAAACAGGTCCCCGTAATGACCCTGATCGTCCCGGTTCTTCTAATTTATCAGACGAATCCGACACAAATGACATTCATTCTTGGCCATGTAAGAGGCGGCGGCGTTACGCATGTGTTAGGCGGGGAATCCCATGTCCAACACGTACTGGCACCGCCCTTACAGCCCCGCCGCCGTCCCCACCCCAGCCATCATTAGTTCGGAATAACAACTGAGGATCCATCAAGTTAGAAAATAATGCGAGGCTTTGGGCTTCCCACACCTTCATAATTGCGGGGCTGCAGCCGACGGGATGGAGGGGAGGGGAGGGAAAGGGGGGGGTGGGGAGATCGTTACCGCGCTATGCCTGCACGGAGGAACACACACACACGTACACACACACACACACACACACACACACACACACACACACACACACACACACACACACACACAGACATGGAGGCAGCCAGGCACACACAGCAGGCAGAAAGGCACGGAGACACGCCGTTGAAATTTGTGACAAAGACAGATTCCAGTAAGCAGCTGCCGTGCCCTCCCTGCCCCGGCCTTCCCCAGACTTGCCGCCCCGTCTCCTCCGTCACCGTGAAATTGGTGCACCGCGGCAGGCAGGTATTGCACGACCTAAAGGCGGCGCGGGAAAGGGAACGCCAAGGCACAGTTTTGTATTTATTGACAACTCTAAACTTGGCGGCTTGAGACTAACACTTATATTCAGGAAAAGCTTAACAACTGATGACTTCACTTTTATGGAGCAATTCAGATGTTTTGCGTTGATTTGGGAGAAGCAGGTTTAATGGCTTTGTTTTGCGCATTGAGTAGAGTGCAATCCTGGTCCGCGGTGTGCATGGGGATTGTGTTTAGCTGGCCTGCCTGTGCGCCTCGCGATGGCCGGCTGTGTCTTGTTACTCTGACCTTTATTACGTCTCCTCCCCGTAGCTCTTCCTCGTGAAATTAAATGATAGTTCAATATATAATGTATTTTTTGTGTGTGTTTGTGTTTTCTTTGCTTTTTTATGGCATCTTTTCGTATTTGGTCTTGTGATTGTATTGAAGAGTTACTTGATTTTTTTTATGTTGGTAAGACCAGTTGACACGTTCCATGCAGCAGTATAATTAAGAATTGTGTAATCGGTAACTCTATTTTTGCTTCCATCCATCATGTGTAAATTTCATTCCTTTCATTCCAGCTGGTAGGCGACACAGACACACACACACACACACACACACACACACACACACACACACACACACACACACACACACACACACATTCATGTCCCTTCCCTCTAAGTCTCGTCGTGAGGCTCAACACCACGCCAGGTTTCTCTGTCGTTACTTCCCTGGATAATCCTTTGAATCTCTCTCTGGGGACTTGGCGCCACTCTACTCCCGCGTCATAACTCACCGACACAAGACCAGTAATTTCCTTCCGTGTTCCCGTCCATCGCACAGTCCTGGACAGAAGAACGTACATTATCCTGCCCTTCTCACTTCCACTGTGCTTAGTTTTGCTTCCCCAGAGCGAGCGAATCTGTCCTCTCTGCTGCCGCCAAGTGAATGACAGGTTTCCAACTTCCAAGGCAGTACTCTAAATCATTCTTTCCTTTCTCTTGTAAACTTTGGAACTCCCTACCTGCTTTTGTATTTCCGACTTCCTATGACTTGACTTTATTTAAGAGGAAGGTTTTAAGTCATTTCTTCCTGTGTTTTGGCTAATTCTTTTGAACATATAAGGGGACTGGCAGATTAGTAGGCTTTTTATTTCATTGTCTTTGTTGCCCTTGGCCAGCTTCCCCATCTTACTTAAAAGAAGCATCAGAGGATATGACTTTTACTGTTTTGGTCTTTCATGGCGCTGTTATAAATAATTTGCACTGACAGAGAACAACAACAACCAAAATATATGAGTTTGATTTTTATATTTATCTATACTACAAGACTATGCAAGAAAATATAACGCATTGTGATAAGTGCTGCTGTTTTTTATGTTGCTGCTGCTGCTGCTACTATTATTGTCATTGTCCTTTTTCTTCTTTTTTTGTTTTCGGTGTCTATGGTAAAGACGAACTGTACCTGAAGACTGAGGCGAATGTTTACAGAGCAGACAATATTGTGCATTTCCGTTATGGTTAACTTTCTCTCCACTTGCCTTCCTGCCCCACCATTGCAAATCAGGGCCAGTAATATCATAACATGAATTTTACTTCCTACTCCTCAAACCAGGCGAGAAACATATTGCTAGCTTTGTAGGAAATGATAAAGGGTATATTTTGTATCCTGTGAATCTTCTGTACCAATGAAGCGCTCCTGAAATTCATTGTATTGTATGAGAAATAAGTGTTTCATTTTTTCTAACCATAAAAGGATCATAACTCTTCTTCTATAACAAATAACAAGGTGTCCTCTGTACCTCGCTTCCAGATCCATACAGTATAGTGCCCTAGCTAAGAAAAGAACAGATTTCCACCCCTACACTGCCTTTACAAGAAATGACAACAGAGGAAATACTTTGTGTCGAGTGTATTCAACGACTCCCAATGCCTCTCAGTTTTGGGTGAAGAATATATACATCCATACAGCAAGACATAACTGGAGTCCTTACCGGGGAACCGCCCTCTTGTATGCGTCCTCTCTTTGCTAATTCAATTCCAATTTCCCCAGGCAATTGTCCTCCTGCAGCGCCTCTCCTGTCCCTTCCATATTTATTAGTGAAGACGTCCCATAAGGCTGTATCGGCCACTCTCACTGGAAACCTTAATCAAACCGTGCGCTCCATTCTCTGTTATTGCCACGCCTCAGTTCTCCATTGTCGCGCCACCTTCAAGCAGCGTCTCTCAGGAGTTCCACATTTATTAAGGGAAGCGCTTCATTTTTGTCTTTTTGTGGGGTTGGATGTCTCTCTCTATGTGTGTCTGTGTGGTTTTGTCTGTGGCAGTGCTGGTGTGCTTGTTGGTTTTATATTGTTGTTGCATTTGATTTATTATTTTATTAAAGTATGGAGGACGGTGACCCAGCTCTTGTATTATTGTGTGTGTGTGTGTGTGTGTGTGTGTCATGAAAGGCTGACTAAAGACAGTAAAAGAATAACTCGTAAATAAAAAAAATAAAAAAAAATAAAACTATACAGCGTTTAGTTGCCGCTCCTGAAAAAGTTAGTGTTCTCTTGTTACTAAAGTCATTACCTTAGACGTCTAGTGACAGAAGTGTGCCGCTTGCCCCCCCCCCCTCCCCCCCTTCCGCCCCCTGAGCCGCCCCTCCACCCATTCCTTCCGTGTACATTTCATTTCCTTCTTTTTTTCCGAAACGCGTCTGCCTTTTTCATCGCCTCGCCTCGCCTCGGCTCTTAAAATGGAAACAAACTGACGCCTTTGTTTCTGTGCCTCCCCCGCGCCTTGAGTGGCTTAACCGGGGCTTACATGACGCCCTGTAATTGAAATTGATCTTGTCTTTCTGAAGGTTCCTCTGGCGCTCCAGGGTTCCCTTCATTTGTATGGAAATAAAACTGGTCGTTGAAAAGAGAGCAGGGAAGGCTCGGCACTGGGAGGTGCTAACGTTTCTCTCTCCAAAAGAATAAGAGGAAAGAGAAGTTCTGTTGTGGAAATAAGTTCACTGTTGTGAGTTATCTGGTAATTTTACGAAGTTTCCCATACCGCCTCGCCGCCACCAGGCCCCGCAGCGCCTCCCTTGCCGGGATGAGGGACGCAAGGATGGTGGCGGTGCGCCCCAACCAGCCAACACATTTAATTTCTAATATTGCATTCAGTAGCTGCTCTATATCTCCTTTTTTTAACGTCGATGTTGATAACAATACATTGCTGTATTCATTAGCAGTGTCATTATTTTTTGTTGTTGTGCTGGGAGGGCGGGGCCGCTCAGTGCCGTGTGTGGAAGTGACAAATGACTTAGTGTGTTTGGCACAGCGACGTTCAGCGATTATTTTATTTCTTTCAACCATTGACATATTGGTAATACTAATTATTCATTTACGTCATTGAGAGAGAGAGAGAGAGAGATGGATGAAAAAGTTCAGCTCAACGCACAGAATGACAAGCGTGCGTGTGCAGGCCGACAGTCCCCTCCAATCCCCATGTGTGTGTGTGTGTGTGTGTGTGTGTGCAGTGGGAGTGCTGCTGGTGGTGGCCGTCAGCCCACACGTTGTGTCGGTCAGCCACGGCCACCGCAGCGCCGTGGATCACTCATCCATCCATCAGTCCGCAATACGCTGGAGGTCACACACGCCTTTTGGAATGTATATGTAAACAAACCAAGGGACAATGTTTTCTCAAAGATTTTAGCTTGTCCTCGAGCAGCGACATTATCTGTGAAGAAAGTTAATGAGAAGAGGATGAAAATAACAGAAATGAGGATGCTGCGTTGGATGGCTGGCGTGACGAGGGAAGACAGGATCAGTAATACAACGATCAGAGGAACAGTGAAGGTGGTGCCATCCAGTGTGTGGCCAGTCACCCATTGGTTGGTGGCCCTGACGTGCGGCACTGAGGGAGGCAGGCACCACCCACACAGTGGTGGCGGCACTGGCCCAGGCCTCACTTGCAGAGCGTGTGGTGTCTGGAGGTGTCTGCTGCACTGCCACGCCTACTCACCTTCCCTGCCTCCCTCCCTGTCACTCCCGCCCTCTCTATTGCATCATCTCTGTCTCTGCTATATCTCTGTCTCTCCCTCTCGCTCATACAGTGTTGTCTATTCCATAACCCTTCCCCCCCCCCCCCCCGCCGTCTCACGCCTTTCTCACCCCTCTTTGCGAAGCGCTTTATTCTTACTTGTGTTCCTCCCTGTGCTGGCAGCGTTTACAGGAACACCCCCCCCCCCCCACCGCCTCCCTTTGTTGCTCCGTAGCTCTGAGCTCTCCGCCGCTGCCTCGAGGCGCCTCCAGGATCGAGTGTCTGATCCATGGCCTGGGGACGTCTGTTGCAAATGTGCCTTCCCTTGCACACCCTCGGCCACGGCAGCTCACGCACACCAGACGCCAGACGACCTTCCCCAGTCCTGGAACCTTCCTCCTCGCTTCTTTCTTCCCTGTGACCTCCATCGCACGTCCCGTCTCTGTAACCCCTCAGCCCTCCCCACTCCACCCCACCCCGGCCCGGCGCGGGACAGACCTCTGAACACATTGCAGTCAGTGGTGTTCCGTGCGTCAGGTTGTCGAGAGGAGACAGAAATCTGTTTAGAAAAGTTAAGCATTTTTCTTCCTTTTTTCCTCGCCGACAGTTGCAAGTTTGTTATTGTGTTTTCCTCGGTACGTTCTCTCTCTCTCTCTCTCTCTCTCTCTCTATCTCTCTCTCGCTCTCTCTCTCTCTCTCTCTCTCTCTCTCTCTCTCTCTCTCTCTCTCTCTCTCTCTCTCTCTCTCTCTCTCTCTCTCTCTCTCTCTCTCTCTCTCATTTATATTTCTGGCTTAATTTGGGGACTAGAATTGTACAACATAATCATGTGTGTGTGTGTGTGTGTGTGTGTGTGTGTGTGTGTGTGTGTGTGTGTGTGTGTGTGTGTGTGTGTGGTTCTGGCATATTTTTTTTCCGGCCTTCCACTCACCCACGTAGAGAAAAAGAGTAAGAATGGTTCCAAAAAAGAACCACCCTTCTCTCTCCTGCACTTCCCTTCCCACCCCATAACACTTTTCTTCCTTCCTTCCTTCCTTTTTATTTCTTATTTTTCTTTTACCAGTCTGTCTCAAAAGTTCACATAAATTTTTCCAGTCCACTTTTTTTCCCGTCCTTTGAGTTCCTTACCACCACAAGTAGTTTTTTTCTTCTTTTTTCTGAAGGATAAAACCACCGTGAACATGAGGGTGAGTAGAGCGTGCTAGAGGAAGGTAGGCAGGCAAGCAGGCAAACAGTGAAGCAGGGAGGCAGGCTGGAAGACAGACAAGCAGGAAGGCA
>CM035197.1:10252920-10263041 GCA_020233015.1 Callinectes sapidus
AAACACACACACCACTCACACACACACACACACACACACACACACACACACACACACACACACACACACACACACACACACACACACACACACACACACAAACGAACAACAACAACAACAACAACAACAATTACAACAAAAACAAACAACAACAACAATTACAACAAAAACAAACAACAACAACAACAACCACACACACACACACACACACTGTTTGCTACACATACACTGTTATACATGCAGGGGGCGGCAGCCTTCCTTGTGGTGAAGTTTATAATTACGGGAGAGGCAAGTGGGGCAAGTTAGTGGCTGCCAATGAGGCGAGTTTGTTATTGAGTGCTCCGAGTTGCTCTGTTATGGGGCCAAGTGGCGGTGAGGCGAGCTGTTTGCCATTTGATAATATACCGCTGCTTTTTTTTTATCTTTCTACCACTACTACTGCTACTGTTACTGCTATTTCTACTACTACTACTACTACTACTACTACTACTACTACTACTACTACTACTACTACTACTACTACTACTACTACTTTCACAGGTGAAATAATGTTTTTTTTTTTAATGTAAACACGTAGAAAGATGAACAAAGACACGGAAGAGCTGAAACATACTACACAAGGAGGAAAGATAAAAGAAATTGCTAAGAATATAATACAGGAAAGAAGAGAGGGAGTTATGAACAAAAATTAGTGCTTTCCACCTTCATACATTCATAACAAGCGACAGAAAATAAGCACAGACAAAGAGAGAAGAAAGAAGGAGAAGCAAGACAGGAAAGTTAAGACAGTGAAGAGAGAAAAACACACAAAAAACTTCTTTCCTTCATCCATAAATCCATCAAGCCCAGTGTTACCTGCCTCGTCCAAGCCACACCTGACGCACACCTGACCCATTACACCACTCACCAACTCACCTCACACTCGCCTCTCTCCTAACTGACCTGAATTACCCACAACTCTCTGGTTTATTTCAGTGTATAAAACAATATTGATCTTATCTCACTTCACCTTTGTTTTTATCTTCATCTTTCTCGGTCACACACATTTTTGAAGTATTTTTCTATTTTGAGTTAGGTTAGACTAGGTTTAGGTTAAGTAAGGTTAGGTTAGCTTAAGTTAGGTTAGGATATATAATATATTTACCTTATCTCACTTCACCTTTGTTTTTATCTTCATCTTTCTCGATCACACACATTTTTAAGTATTTTTCTATTTCGAGTTAGGTAAGACTAGGATTAGGTTAAGTAAGGTTAGGTTAGCTTAAGTTAGGTTAGGATGGATTTGGCTGTTTTATTTATTTTTTACGGGAAAATAGGCCAAAAGCAACTGTAAGAGTGAACAAAAGAGGTCTACTTAGTTGCCAGTTCCCGTGCATGTCAAATTTGAGAGAGTTCGCCAACAAAAAGGGATAAATGTTTTGAAACCTTCCTCGTAAATTATGGTTAGGTTAGGTTAAGTTAGGTTAGGTTAGGTTAGGTTAGGTGAAGCGAAGTTTGCATAGGTTTAGTTAAGTCAAGTCAGGTTTCGTTAAGGTTATACTATACATCAGGTCATACTAGGTTTAAGTTGGGCTAATTCTTATTCCTGCATAGTTTAAATCTTGTTGTTTGTTTTTTCTAACATCTTTGTAAAACATTATTTTTTACTGAGAATTCTGATGGTGTATTTTTAATTAGTATTCCTTAACTAATTCAACTTTTTTGTGAGGGAGTTTCGTGTGCTAAAATTTCTTCTTCGCCTCGGAACTTTAGGGAACAATTGGGCTTTTCATTCTTTGTATATATTCTTTCCTTTCACTTTTCTTTTTTTTTCTCACCTTTCTTTTGTTCTAATTAATTACGAAAGCATCTTAATTGCATTTCGTCTTTCTTCCTTTTTCCCCGTTTTCTTTCTTTCCATTTATCTGCAGGACATCTTTTTCATTGCACTTGCTTTCCTACATTTACTTTTTTACTTCTTTTTTTCTCTTAATTAATCACGGTGAACGATTCCTCCTTATTCCTTTTCTTTCTTTTATTTTTTATTCATTTATTTTTTTCTCGCCTCATTTTTTCCCGCCTCCATTTATCATGAGCAGTGTCATGAACCGCGCCGCCATTTTTCACTGCCTCTTCAATGATTTACCCAAAAACTTCAACTATTTTCTCCTGCTCCTCCTGCTTCTCCTCCTCCTCCTCCTGCTCCTCCTCCTCCTCCCCCTGTTTTCTCTCGTTATCTGGGGTCGTCTCTTCCATCTTCCATTATGATCAAGACACACGACACTTTTCTCCTCCTCCTCTTCTTCCTAATTCCCTTTTATATCTTCCGCATTCTTTTTCTCATTCACCTTCTTTACCTTAGCCTTTGTCTTTTTCTTTCTTCCTCCTTCTTTTCACCTTTCTTACCTTTTATCTCGTTCTCGTCCCTGTCTTCGTTCCTCTTTCTCCTTCTCGTTCTTCTCATAATCTTCCCTATCTTTCTCATCTTACCTCACCTGAACTCTCGCCCTTTTTTCCCGGCTTCTTTCTTTCCTCTTTTCTTTCGCATCCTCAAAGCAATCTATTTTCCACTGCCACTTCCTCTTTCTCTCTTTATTTGTTCCTAATCTTCACTAATAATACTGTTTCTGTTGCTGTGGGTTGAGTTAGTTCAAGCCTGGAAAAGGGTTGAAAACGTATAAAAAGGAATTGAATCTTAAGTAAGGCAGTACATGAATGGATTAGAATCAGTGAGCAGGATGTTATTGCTGTCATTAATAAAATCTAAGGAAATAGATGGCACGTTTTATAAAGAAATTGCTATGTATAGGGATGATGATCCTTTCAGTTTCTCTTAATTTCTTATGTTGTTTTCTCCTTTTCTCTTTTTTCTTCTTCCCTTACCTCCCCCTCTTTTCTCCTCCCTTTTTATATCTTTTCCTCTAATTGTCTTTCTCCTCATCCTCTTCGTACTCCTTCTTTTTTCAGATTTCTTTTCTTGTGCTTACTACAATTACTCCCCCTCCTTTTCACATCTTTTCTCTCCTCTTTCTTTCTTTCTTCTCTTTCTTCTTTTTCTATCTCGTATTTTCACACGTCGTACTCCTTTTCTTCTCATTTATTTCCCTTCACCTCATCCCTCCATCTCCTTCACCTTTTTTTTTTAACTTAGATTCTCCTCACTTTTCAATTTCCTTCCTCCTCACTACCCCTTTTCTTCCATTCACTTTTCGTCCTCATCCTCCTTTCTCCCGAACCCTCTCCTACTCTTCGTCCTCCGCCAGGGTTTGTTTCCAGTGAGATTCATAAACTGAGTCTCATAAGAGTCACACTGATCGGGGTAATTCAGTGCCCCTCGGTCCCAATAAGCCATCTGATCCCCGCCTTGGGTTTCCTTCGGGTGTGTCCACTAATGCACCGTTGTAATTGTCCGGGAGTGGGTAGGGAGGGAGGAAGGGGAGAGAGAGAGAGAGAGAGAGAGAGAGAGAGAGAGAGAGAGAGAGAGAGAGAGAGAGAGAGAGAGAGAGAGAGAGAGAGAGAATTATGAACCATATCCGTGTGTGTGTGTGTGTGTGTGTTCCGAATAAGTAATAGGAGAAGGTATTACATCCTTGACCAAGAATTTCTTAGAACTTCTTTGTAAACAATGACATGTTTAGCACACAAACACACACACACACACACACACACACACACACACACACACGGATATAGCACACTGAAATAATAGGAGGAATAAAAATCGCTCTCTCTCTCTCTCTCTCTCTCTCTCTCTCTCTCTCTCTCTCTTTAAAGCATCCTTCAACCTTATCGTATGTTTCTTTGGTGCAGCGACGAGAGAGAGAGAGAGAGAGAGAGAGAGAGAGAGAGAGAGAGAGAGAGAGAGATGGGTGGTGGTGGTGGCGGGGAATAAGGACGGCAAAAAGGGGCCAAAAATGAATTGTGACAAAGTTGTATGAGTTTTTTATGGGAGAAGGAAAAAGGGAAGAAGGAGGAAAATAAAAAAGAGGAGAGGAGAAAATTGACAAGAATGGTAGTTACTTCATACAAAAGGAACGAAGAAGAAGAAGAAGAAGAAGAAGAAGAAGAAGAAGAAGAAGAAGATAAAAGAGGGGAAGGAAGACGAAGGAAAAAAAGGAGGAGGAGGAAGTGTGAGAGGAAGATAAGTAAGTATAACAAGAAGAAAAAAAGAGGGGAAGGGGAAGAGGGGAAAAAAATAACAGTTACAATAATGAGAGGAGATGAAAGTGACAAATTGAGAGAAGGGGAAGGGAAAATGTGCGTCTAATGATGATGATGGTGATGATGATGATGATGATAGTGGTGGTGTTGTTTGTTGTAGTAGTGATACTGTAATGGTGGTGGTACTTGGTGATGTTCGTTGTATTAGTGATGTTGTAATGGTGATGGTGATGATGATAAAGTGGTGTTGTTTGTTGTGGTAGTGATGTTGTGATGATGGTGATGGTGATGGTGGTGATAGTACGAGGTGGTGTTCGTTGTAATGGTGATGGTGTTGTTACAGTGATAGCGGCGGTGTTCATGGGTGTTGTAATGGTGGTGATGGTGGTGATGGTGTTATGTCACGTTCCTTCACTATGAAATGTATAGTGAATGGACAAACTTCCGCTGTACATTCTTAACTGTAATGTCACCCCCACCACCACCACCACCATAATCAACACCACTACTACTGTCATTACCACCACCGTTACCAGCCTCTACATAACACCTGCCACCACCACCACCACCACCATAACGACCTATACATTGTTCTTTGTCTGAAAAAATTTTACTTTCTAATAACCTAGACAACAAACGAAGCATATGCAGTCCTCCTCCTCCTCTTATTTATTATTATTTATTCCCTCTCCTCCTCTTCCTCTTATTATTATTTATTCCCTCTCCTCCTCCTCCTCCTCGTCTTCCTATGTTATTTCCATTTTCCGTTCCTCCTCCCATACTCCATCAAATCCTGAGAGAGAGAGAGAGAGAGAGAGAGAGAGAGAGAGAGAGAGAGAGAGAGAGAGAGAGAGAGAGAGACTGCTACAAACTTCCCCAATCGTCATCTAAGCCTTACTGAGCCCGGGGATAAAAAATAAACAAAAAATCATGGACATCCCACTCTTCTTGTGCTGTGATTGGTCGGATTAGTAGGAAACCCTGTGACGTCACGCGAGTCCGGCCCTCCCATTGGCTGGCTGGCTGGCTGGCTACTGTGACGTAATCCCTGTTGAGACGCACCAGCTGTTACGGCAGTGAATGGCTGCAATTATTCTTCCCCCAAAACCTTAATTTCCACAAAGGGGGAAAAAAATAAGTGGCGAAAAAAAAGACGAAATTATATGAAAAAAGATAAGTAACCAAGTGATTCTTCGTTTTCTATATGACAAAAAGAAAACGGGAGTAGGAATAATAACTGACACCATCAATAAATGTTAAGAACAATAAATAAATGAAGAAATTAAGAGCAACTCAAATACAACAACACAAGGGAATACAAGCATCAAAAAGTTACCATACCGGAGGAGGAGGAGGAGGAGGAGGAGGAGGAGGAAGAGAGGAGCAACAAGTGAATCCCCTTAGGAAGCTACCGGAATGGAATCCAAGCTGCCTGGTGGAGGGTCGGGGTGAAGGGTCGCATGGGGAGGGGGGGGGGGAGGAGGGCGAGGAGGAGGAGGAGGAGGAAGAGGAGGAGGAGGAGGAGGAGATATAATGCGCGAAGGAGAGATGTGCATGCCAGTCTGCTCATCTCCTTCGTGTATACCCACATTAGAGGAGAGAGAGAGAGAGAGAGAGAGAGAGAGAGAGAGAGAGAGAGAGAGAGAGAGAGAGAGAGAGAGAGAGATGATGTTCTCTCATTTCTATGATAATTTGACACCAAGTCTTCTGAAGCTGGTAGAGAGCTAAAAGAAAAAGCTAAAGGCTGAAAGCAGAAGAATAGTAGTAGTAGCAGGAAGAAGAGGAGGAGGAGGAGGGGGGTAGGAGAAGGAGGAGGAATAGGAGGAGGAAGAGGAGGAGGAGGAGGAGGAGGAGGAGGAGGAGGAGGAGGAGGAGGAGGAGGAGGAGGAGGAAAACAAAGGAAAAAAATTTGTTTTGAAAAGCATAAAAGGATTTTCAACTATTGTCTATGCGATTATCATCATTCTTTTCTTCTTCATTTGACGAAAATCTGTGACCAATTATTCTGAAACTGTTCCCACATTTTGTTACATCTGACTGTTCATCCGTAAAGTCATCGTCGGCATTAATATTGTTGAATCCTTTGAATATCCTTAAAACCTGAATTAGATTACCTTACATCCTACGTATGGAGAGATTAAAAGAGATTAGATTCCTTGAGCCTTTCTTTATAGGGTCTATTTCTCAGCCTTATAATAATTTTTGTCCCTGCGTTGGATTTTCTCAGGCTTTTCAATGTTTTTCCTGTAATAAGGAGAGCAGAACTGGACACAATATTAAAGATGGAGTCAGACTAATTGGTCGATAGTTGGCTGGCTGTGCTGTATTGCCTTTTTAAAGATTATAATTACATTTACCCGTTTCCAATCGGAGGAGGAAAAGAAGGAGGAGGAGGAGGAGGAGGAAGAGGAGAGAAGGGAAGGAGGAAGAAGGAGGGAACGAAGAAAAAGAACGAATGAGTGAGGGAGATGGCGAATAAGGATAGGAAGGAAGGAAAGAGGGGAGAGAGAGAGGAAAGAGGAAAGGGAGAGGAAGAGGAAAAGGTGCGGGTGTGATGTGTTTTGTCGCTTTGTGGTGGAGCTGTTGACCAGACCGACCCTGGGCGACCTTAAAGAGAGAGAGAGAGAGAGAGAGAGAGAGAGAGAGGGGGGGGTTAGAAATTTAAAATAAGACTGGTAGGAAAAAAAATATAATATCGACATAGACAATGGTCCCCTAAAAAGTATTTGGACACATTGACAGAAATATTGACAAGTCTCGAAACAACCTCTGGAAGAGACACAAAAAATAAATAGACAGACTATCACAGAAAATAAACCACCTCAATAAAAGAAGTTGACAGAAATGGAGGGAAAAATAACTTCACATAACAAAGCAAGAGACAAAAATAAATTAATAAAAACAATATGCCAAAATAACAGACAAGACATATAGACAGAAAGATAAAAAAGATAGAATAGTTTAGAAAGAATATTAATAACTACTCTTTACTTTTCATACTTCATTTTTCATAGCTTCATTGATTAACCTCCTTCAGTACTGGAACATTTCTACCACGAGTTTTGGGTGTGATCAGACGATTTCATTAACATTAAAAAAGGTCTATGGAGGTCAGGAGATTAATGTTCCAGAGTCTGTACCATCCTAACCCTCACATGAGTTTCTGAAGCTGTATAAGATCGACAAATAATAAGCAGAATGAATATGAAAAATGCGTCCAAATACTGAAGGGATTAACACGCCTACCTGTCCAACCATCACCAGTGTGGAAACCCTTGTTATTCCCAGTGAGAAGTTTCCAATACATCTGCAGAGTTTGAATACTGAGAGAAGAGTGAGAGCAGCAGGTATCCTCGTCCACACTCAATACTCTGCTCCTTGAATCAACATATTTTTACGGATCTTAAAGGGTATGGTGGCACGCAGACACCGAGGCAAGAGTACTACATTCTGTTTAGTCTGGTCCACATGTCTTCTTTAGAGAGCTCGCAATACACTCGATGCTTAGCTGTTGAGTTGTGATTTAATGAAGTGTTTAGTGTTTTGTTTTGAATTAACCACTTCAGTATATGGATACATTTTTACTACGAGTGTGATTAGACAGTTTTATAGACTTAAGGAAGGATCTGTGGAAGTGGGAATATTAATGGCCATAGTTTGTATTGATTTAATCCCCACATGAGACTCTGATGCTGTATAAAATCGCCAAATAATAAGCAGAATGAAAATTTTAAAAAACGTGTCCCAGTACTGAAGGGTGTTAAGCTCCTCTTGTCTTGTACTTTAAGAGAATAGAGTCATCGCTGCCGTCTGAGTTCCCTTGCTACCACTGTCCATTAGTCTCCTCCTCACCGAACACAATTTTCAGCTTCCCTTTAAATGACAATTTCATGACGGGAGAGAAAGTTTTTTTTCTTCTTTTTATTTGGCAGTGAGTTAACGTATTTGGCGAGGTAGTGAGCAGCTTATGTCAGGATCCACGCCGAGTCTCTATCACGGGATTATATTTGAAAGGGATTAACTACATTGACTCTGAATACATGAATATGCTTGCCACGATACTTTTCACTCCGCCGGACTTCAAGCTAATAATCCTGGAGGTACTAAGGCATGTATTCGGAAACGCTTTGCTCTCTCACCACACGGATGATTAGCGGGATCTCCAACTGTGTTTCTCCAGTTAATTATGTACAAACCTTGTCACTCTGCCTCTCAAATCGTAATAGCACTTTTGAAAACTCGTATTGGTTTAAATGAAGGCTTTTGAAATAGTGAAGATGAAGCACAGAATACGACCCTAAGTACTCTAATGAATAGGTTTATCGCAGTGTCCCTTGCCGTGTGTGTGCGTGTGTTGGTGCATCTGTTCGTGTCCGTTAAGCCTTATCAAATGAAGAGGTGAGGGAAGCTGGGGAGTGTTTCGTCCCCAGAATTTCATGAGTTTGGCTTGATGTGGAAGTTTTAATCGTGTGTGTGTGTGTAGTTCTGGAGCGCTTCGTTCAGCCTAGAGGGAGAACTCAATCACTCACTTTGTTTCTGACGCTTATGAAATTATGATCCTCACTCTTCACTCGGTCGTGTTGTTTGAGGAAGTTTAAATTGGGAAATGTCTTAAAAGTATTTACGAGGTCTTGTCTTCGTGTGAGGCAGCAGTGTGAGTTATATTAACCCCCTTCAGTACTGGGACATATTTTTACCACGAGTTTTGGGTACAAGACGATTTTATTGACATTAGGAAGAGTCTATGGAGGTCAGATGATTAAAAACCAGAGTCTGTACTACTTTAATCTCCACATGAGTTTCTGTAGCTGTATAAAATCACCAAATAATACGCAGAATGAATCGCGTCCCAGTATTGAAGGGGTTGATGAAGGAAGGACATTAATTGGTTCTCGAGGGAAGTGGTGGGTGACAGGGAAGGGTTTGTGTAGGCGTGTGTAGGAGGCTGTAGTAAGACACTTTTGAGGTGAGATGTAAGGCTGAGGATGAGAATAGCGGTGAGTAATGATGTATATGTCTCTGTCTCCTCCTCCTCCTCACCACCACCACCACCGCCACCACCACCACCACCACCACCACCACCACCACCACCACCACCACCACCACCACCACCACCACCAATAAGCATAATGTTCCCTACGGCCATAAAAGCTATCGGTAACATCATCACCGCTCCGCTATAATTAATGCGCAGAGATTGAACCATCATCACGTTTATTGCCACCACCACCACCACCACCACCACCACCACCACCACCACCACCACAAACAGATTGAGAGATACAGGAAAAACAAGATTCTTAGATTCTAGAACATACGGATCTAGGAAAACTAAGGAAGCTACAAGAAGGAAAACAGTGATTGTCTATATGTAAGATTTACCTTTGTTGATAAAAAGAGAAGCCAACATAACAAAGGAGACTAAAACTCAAACAAACATGCAAAATAACTTGAAATTTCTTAAGACCAAAGCATGAAAGAGGATCACCGAAACTTAGACATAAAAATACCTCAGCACTTTTACTTTAGGAACACAAGGAAAGTCACAATATAAAGAAAAAGAGGAAGGGAAGGTGGGAGAGAAAAACAAGTGAAATTTTCCCCGACCAATTAACTCTTTCACTGCGATACGAGACAATTAACACCATCAACACCAATACACGAGATCTTTATTACCATCTGCGAGAAAGAAATGCATAAAGGAGAATATTCTTCCACTTTGTACACAGTTTAAACCATTTTCGTAATTTTCGGACAAGCAAACATGGCTTAGAGTGATGAATTATTAAGAAAAGATGGAGGAAAAATAGTGAAAAGATTAAAGACGATTACCCAAAACTTAGAAATAAAAATACATCAAGTAACACGAAAAAGATGATCACTCAAAACTTAGAAATAAAAATACATCAAGTAACACGAAAAAGATGATCACTCAAAACTTAGAAATCAAAATACATCAAGTAACACGAGAAAGGGGGACA
>CM035197.1:10274987-10291237 GCA_020233015.1 Callinectes sapidus
GAGAGAGAGAGAGAGAGAGAGAGAGAGAGAGAGAATGCTTTTAAAAAATGCACATCACTGGCAAAGGATCATTCAGTGAAGCGTAACAAAATAACAGACGAAAATAATAGAAAAGTAAAAAAAATGTAAGAAAACGGAAGGTATGAAAAAAAAAAATAATAATAATGCAGAAGTGAAGTGAACTTTTTCGAGTGAGAGACTTGAACAAGAAGAGAGAACGGGAGGCGGGGAAAGAATGGCAGGAATAAAGAGAGAAAGAGCGGGAATGGCAGATAACATAAAGAAGAGAGAAGAGAAGAGGAAGAAAAGAGAAAAGAGGAAAGGAGAGAGGATACAAAAGAGGCTCAAGCTAGTCGGTTTGACATAAGCACAGTAGGAGGAGGAGGAGGAAGAGGAGGAGGAGGAGGAGGAGGAGGAGGAGGAGGAGGAGGAGGAGGAGGAGGAGGAGGAGGAGGAGGAGGAGGAGGAGGAGGAGGAGGAGGAGGAGGAGGAGGAGGAGGAGGAGGAGGAGGAGGAGGAGGAAGAGAAGGAGGAGGAGGAGGAGGAGGAAGAAGAAGAAGAAAGGAGGTCAGACGTGAAAGAGATAGAGGAAAGCAGGAAGAAGGGAAGGGAAGAGAAGAGGAAGAAAAATAAAAATAGGAGTCAGTCTTAGGTGAAAAGAGAATATTCTATGCATCCGCCTTCTCCTCCTCCTCCTCCTCCTCTTCTTTTTTTCCTTCTTCTTTTTCTCTTCATCCTCCTACAGTCGCAATAGGAAGATAAGGCGAAAAAAAAAACCTTTGCCTTGTTTCTCCATTAATTAGCGTTTTTTCTTTTCTTTCTGCTTTCCTTATATTTTTTTCCACCACAACTACGGGAACATTAATTAAGGTAAGACAAAGGACTGTATTCTGAAACACTTTCGTTCGCACTTTTACTACATTCAGAAATTTCGGTGAAGTTATACAGGTTTTTGGAAAGATTTTTACGTAGCCAGTGACGGATTTGCAAGACTTCTACAGTATGAACTGGAGAAACACTCTTGAGATTCTTGCTAATCTGTGGCCTTTTGTAATAATGTGGCCTTTGAAAAACAGACGTAAGGAGAGAGCATTGTCAAATCTTAGTAGTGTATTTTTGAGTTGTGTAAATTGATAAGCAAAAATGAGATGATAAAAGAGAAGAAAGAAGAAATATATGGTGTAATTTTAACCTTTTTTTTTATGGCTATTTACTCTATCTTTCTTTAATAACTGATCACTCTTCGACATCTTTACTAGTTCCATTATTACCTAAAATCCTTAAAAATGGGTAGAAATTGCAAAATATACCCTTTTCCATGCATTTCTTTATCGCATATGCTAATAAAGATCTCATACATTGCTACTGATGTTGATATTTATTTCGTATTGCAGTGAAAAAAAAGGTTAATTCTGTTTCAGTTTATTTTTTATGGAATCAGATAATGTGATCCGCATCGGACTCTATTATTGTCACCCGATATTTCAAACCGGACTGATTTTGAGGGAAATATTTGATTGATGGGTTATAATTAGTACTTGGCTTTGGTAGTGTAATTTAATAGATCGTTAATGAAATAAAATCAAGCAGTCAATCATAGCGTCTCTTTTGTCTGGGTGTCTGTGTGTCTGCCTGTCTGTGTGTCTGCCTGTCTGAATGTCTGGGTGTCTGTCTGTTTCAACCTGTCTGTGTGTTCGTGGGATTGTTCTGTGTTTTTATGTTGTTTGTTTTGTTATGTCTCACTATCCATCTGTATATCTGTCCATCTTCCTTTCTGTCTATCTGTTTGTTTCTTCCTCTCTTTCCTTGTCTCTATTTATACGTTTTCTTATTTATTTATCTCCTTTTTTTGTCTATTTATGTCCGTCCACCTGTTCGAATCTCTCTCTCTCTCTCTCTCTCTCTCTCTCTCTCTCTCTCTCTCTCTCTCTCTCTCTCTCTCTCTCTCTCTCTCTCTCTCTCATATACACACAACAAATTAGAGAAAGTAGGAGCATTAGCATAGTCAGTCACCTTCTATCGGTTACCTGCAGGAGCCACAAGGTAAGGGAGCAAAGGAAGGTGTCCTTGAAGAATTCCTCTCCTTTTATTCTCTTGTTGTCCTTTATCATTAATTTCTTACTCTCCCTTTGTTTCCTTTCCTTCACCTCCTTCTCTTCTATTCCGTATCCTTCCTACTTATCCTCCTCCTCCTCCTCCTCCTCCTCCTCATCTTCCTAAGAATTATCTCCCTTTACTCCCACACCTTGGCAAACAAAGCAACACTCTTTTTCTCGTTTCTTTCACGGTAGTCGCTTGTTTGCGGGATAAAAGAGGAGGTTTGAAAAGAGCAGCGGCAAAACAATAAGGCGAGAGTGACTGTGTGTTGGTAAAATGTGTGTTCAAATTGTTGTTCTTGCTTTTGTGTTGGAATTTGTTTTTTATTTGTACGTGTGTAACTCTCTCTCTCTCTCTCTCTCTCTCTCTCTCTCTCTCTCTCTCTCTCTCTCTCTCTCAGCCATTCGATTCTGACCGGAAGAATAAGCGGTGAGTGATTTTTCTTAGCGTTGACTTAATCTACATATCCATTGGAACGCTTTCCTCAGCATAATCTCAACCTTTCTTCCTCGCTTCTCATCCACCTTTCTTTTTTTCTCATTTTTTTCCCTCCTCCTCCTCCTCCTCCTCCTCCTCCTCCTCCTCCTCCTCGTCCTCCTCTTCCTCCTCCGTCTTTATCGGCCAGGCACAGTTGGCGCGTTACTGGAAGGCCTCGCTAGGGACTAAGTGAGGAGTCCCGCCGCGCCACGATTACCAAACCTTAGCCTCGTAAAATTTAATGGGCGTCACCGTGACTCTGGCGACGGGAACTGCCTCAGGAGGGTAATGGACGGAAACGCAATGAACGGCGGGGGTTCGTAGTGGGCAGAAAGCGAAGAACAAGTAGTGTAATGGTGTCTTTATATGATGGAGGGAAGGAATGAGGGTGCGAGAATAAGGGTGAGGGGAGGGTGAGGAGGAGAGTAAGCGGACGGTGCTGTATAAGAGGAATTAAGTAAGGGAGTAAAGCTGGGAAGAGTGTAAGAACAGGAGGAAGGAAGAGAAGAAAGAGGATTTTGAGAAGCGTGTGGGGAACTGATAGGTGGTGCTGAATAGCTAGAGTACTAAAGTATACTGTTCTCGAAAAAAGTAAGTTTTTCTACATATTTTTTTTTATTTATTTATTTTATTTTGTCACTCTCCCTTTTCATTCCCGTTGGTTACAGGTGATTACAGGTTACAGGTGATTGATGAAAGTGATGGTAATAGTAGCTTAGTAACTCTATATATTCCTACCTTATTTCTCTGAGTTCTTTTTTTAAATTTTCTGGCCAACTTCTGATGATTTGGTACAGTGATTGTCCATAAGATTTGCCATTGACCTGTTGATCTGCGAGGTACCATCCTCTCAAAAACTCTGACAACACCTGAGATTGCTTGGTGATTTTGGGAGGTTTAGACTAATGGCCTCAAGAATGGTGCTCCAATAGTTGGCTATTCAATGATAGTTTTGACAGACCGTATTCAGTTGAGTGATGTCATATGTCATCGTGACTGATATGAATTAAATGTATTATTTTTAGGAATTGGTACTATGCAGGGCTCGTGAGTCACAAAACGTTCATCTGACTTTTTTTTAAAGTTATAGGTTTATGAATGAAAATATTGGTTAATAAACAAAATATGTTGTTTTTTCATATGAATCAAGATGACCAGTGGCACCACAACATTGGACACTGTAAAGAATACCTTCACATCCTTCCATCACATGATGATATATGTTTAAAAGAAACTTTTGTTTCACATTAAAGAAAAATCTTTAAAATTGCTTCTCTGCCCTATTATCAGTAAACTTTCATTTTAATATAAATGAAATTGTGCTGGTATTTAAAGGTCAAACTTTCTAGCCTGGGCTTGATTTTGTTGACCATTGCATATAATGTAACAGTTCGGTACTTATCAAAGTTTGCAACGGAATTGTATCCTTTCCGTGTGTGTTGAACTAGGTAGTACTACATTTTAAAAGAAAGATGTGAAATTCGTTAGAAATTTAATATTACACTTTAATATATTTATTTTAATGAAACAATATATATTTTTGAATCTGTATGTAATTACTAGACAAAAATTTTGAGATTAATTTATTTACTTTGTTTTAAATGTTAGGATTGGAGTAACTGGAAAGTGTTTGTAATAAAAAATAAACTGAGGAGTAAAACTTGATAATTAAATAGAAAATGTTGATTTAATGCTGTACTTAAATACTTTTTATCAATCAATAAAGTGTTGCATTATACCACAATGAGTGTCCTTGAAGTAAAGAAGCAAAAGTAAGGGCTGAACGATCTAAGAAGCAAGATAAGTCACGAGAGGAATGGCTGCAACAGAGGCCAAGGGTCACTACGGATGAAAAGAACCAACAGCTCTTTTCATTCACTATGCTGGAACGCTAAAGCAATTTCTATTTGACATTGATTTGATGTTTCTTTTGCGACTATTATAGTAAGGCAGAGTAATTCTGTAAGATTAAACTATTGAATTTATGTTCCTGTTTGATTTGCAATTAAAATTTTGTTACAAATTATTCAAAACGAGACATTTGTTACAAACTATATATGGCATTGTGATATCTTGTATTTATCGATAGAACGTTCTGCGTTACCACGATTTTGTCGAACATAGTTTCTTTGAAGAAACTCAGGCAGCAGCTTTCCACTTTTCGACAGAACTTTTACTTGCTTCATTGTCCTGCCCTGTTTTAAGGCCTCAGAACCCACGCTTGTTGGAGTACCAATCTGTTGCAGTTAATAACCAAGAGGCAATTAATTTACTATTTGACGTTAAGCCTTTAATCACGCCAGTTATACATACACTTATGATTATAGGGGGAGCGTAAGCGTGATGAATTGGTTGTTATTTGTTGTTAATGAAGATCAATTATTTAGATATGTCAACAGATTTCTGCGGAGACAGACAGAGAGAGAGAGAGAGAGAGAGAGAGAGAGAGAGAGAGAGAGAGAGAGAGAGAGAGAGAGAGAGAGAGAGAGAGAGAGAGAATGACACAAACTAACAGACAATATAAACACAAATAAGCAGACTTGAAAGACAATAGCAAAGAAACAAACAAGAAAGACACCACCCACTAAACACCCACTAAACAAGAGAAAATCCAGACCAGAAGGACAAATAAAGAACTAAAACCAACCGACAAACAGAGGCAGGATATGGGAACTAACTACTGTAATGAGAGAGAGAGAGAGAGAGAGAGAGAGAGAGAGAGAGAGAGAGAGAGAGAGAGAGAGAGAGAGAGAGAGAGAGAGAGAGAGAGAGAGAGAGAGAGAGAGAGAGAGAAATCGTCACTGTAAAGGACTGCTGTGGTCAGGGCTCATCGATTAAGGCTGTCCCACTATACCAACATCTGCACTGCTCTTTGTTGATGAAATGAAGTGTGGGAGAGGCGGACAGTCTCACGCGACACCTGGCAAACACACACACACACACACACACACACACACACACACACACTGCAACACGTTCACTGCAACACAGCCACCCACTCACCCAATCCTACCATTATTCCTCCCCTCCCTCCCTCCCACCCTCCCTCCCTCCCTCCCCCGCGCTATCATGTTGATGGAGTAAAAATAAAAATAAAATAAAAAAGTGGATGAAAGAGAATATTGACTGAAAGCTTCGTTATGTAATCTATAGAACTATGCATATATACACTCGATACACACACACCTACACACACACACACGGACACACACACACACACACACACACACACACACACACACACACACACACACACACACACACACACACACACACACACACACACACACAACTCAAGATCAGATTTATAAAAAGAGGCTTGATATGAAAATGAATTGTAAGAAAATAAAGAGATGTTAGAGAGAGAGAGAGAGAGAGAGAGAGAGAGAGAGAGAGAGAGAGAGAGAGAGAGAGAGAGAGAGAGAGAGAGAGAGAGAGAGAGAGAGAGAGAGAGAGAGAGAGAGAGAGAGAGAGAGAGAGAAAGGCAATTTCAGGCAACGTGCGCATCACACACTTGCCTAATATTTAAATCACTCTGTCTCAAAACTTTAGAAGAGCCAATGGAAGTGATGTATACCGTTCGATAGGGAGTTTCATTCTTCTTATATGTATCCACTCGTTAAGAGAAAAGAAACTCAGTGAAAAGTGCATAAAACTGATGGTCATTTTACAAAAGAAAAAATTGTGCGCGCTCTGTAGTGTACGAGCCAATTTGCCCTGGTATTTAGTTCAACTTGTATTACTCGTTATCAACAAAATCTTATCTTGCTTAGTTAATTAGTCAAACAGTTGGAATATTTACTTTTATATATGAGCAATGTTACTTTAAAGGTGAAATGATTTTCTGAGAATTGTAACATGATAAGTCTTAGAATCCATTAAAAATATATGAGTAGCTATTTATTTATTTTTTTATTTAACTTTTTATACAATTCTACTTACAAGTTACCCATTGACTTCACTCTACAGGAGAGATGAAAAGTATGAACTCGATAGGATTGTGATGTCATAAGGTGCTAAGCGCAATAGGATCGGCTGCTTAGTTCTTGATATATTAACGTTTGAATAATATTACGATTTGGCTGCTCCTGGATGGCAAAAATTAAACAACCTAGTAAACTTCATCATCATCATCATCACCGTCATCATCATCATTAATCTTAAGGCCACGGATAAACAAAGAGCACTCCTCCCCTTATGACCTTCAGATTGGGGCGTGGCATTTTACGAAATTCCTAATTGAAAAGTCTCTCTCTCTCTCTCTCTCTCTCTCTCTCTCTCTCTCTCTCTCTCTCTCTCTCTCTCTCTCTCTCTCTCTCTCTCTCTCTCTTGCATCTTTTTCTTCTGATGTTGTTTTGCTTCATCTGTTATGTATTCCTCAGTCCACATGTCTTGTTTGTCTTCATTGCTATTTCACATTCGTCCAGGTCGTTCACAGTTTCCACAATGTGTTTGTCCTTCTATATTTTTCTTCTCTTTTTCTTCGTTTTTTTTTTCAAATTGAGATACAATTGCGAAAATTATGTATTTTTTTTCTTGCTTTAATGTACAGCTTGAATTTTGCATGGTTTTATTAATAATTTTATTCTAAACATCAACATACTTTTTTTCTTGTGTAAATTAGTTTTCTCGTTTACCTTTACTTAATTCTCTGCTAATAATGATTGTTTATGAAAGTCAGGATACACACTGATGGTGTGTGTCTCCTTGTTTTCAAGTAGGTAGGTACAGGGTGTCGTGATAATGGAAAATAAATGTGTTGTCCAAACCATACCGTTTTCACCTCGTTGATTTTATCTAAACGATGTTCAAACAATCAACAATGCATTCTAACTTTGTTCTTCACCTTTTTTTGAGTGAAAAATCAAGTAACTTTCCTAAGCCTCACAATGAACAATTTCACTACCTCCTCCTCCTCCTCCTCCTCCTCCTCCTCCTCCTCCTCCTGCTGCTGCTGCTGCTGCTGTTGCTGCTGCTGCTGCTGCTGCTGCTGCTACCCTAGCCATTTCCGTATGCTGGTCCCGCTGCCGCCGCCACGACCATCAGTCTACTATTACTACTACTGCCACAATAGCTATCACTTGAAAAATATAGAGCACAATTAAGTAGGCCCAGAATTCGAAAAGTATATGTATTTATATTTTTTATTTTTTTTTTATAAATGTATACAACAAAGAATATGTAATTTTCCCATGTATTTTTAAATGAAATGTATAATGAGATTCAGTAAGTAGCAAAATTAATCTTATTAAAAGATTAGCTTTTACCTAACAGACTTTGATCTTTTTCCTGACTTTTTCTTTTCACCTTTATGGCTTTTCTCCTTTAACTAACTTCTCTTGATTGCGTTCATTTAACACACCTTACTTTTTTTTTCCTTTCTCTTTCTCGCTCTCTTCTTTTCCTGTCCTTTCTCAGAGACTGTTATTTTTCCTATCTCGTCAGTTTTACTTTTTGGTCCTTTCTCGTGAACCTTTTGAGAGCCGAGGTGAGGTCCAGGAGCCTTGCAAGATATGTTCCCTTTCGTCTCCCTCGGGAAACAGCAGCTCATTAAGGCGTATTATCGGCGCCGTGACTAACTCGCCTCGTTAGTCCCGCCAATACGCGCCAAGGAAAATTTCTGGGCGTTGAAACAGGTTTTTTGGCTTCTCTTTTGGTCTGGCCGGGGGAGTAGCAGGAGATGCGGGTGGTGGCGGCGCAGGATTTGGGGTGGATTTAGAAAACGAACGTGTGAGGGTGATAGAGGACGAATGAATGTTGGTGTGAGTGTAGAGAAAAGGAGTGAGTGTGAGGGGCTTTGTGTGGTTGTTGTGGAGGAGAATGTTATGTGGGGAAAAAAATCAAAGGAATGTTGGAGAGAGGAAAGGAATTATATGAAAAAAATGCCGGATTATTTTAGAGTAGAAATAATGATATTGCAAGAACGATATGTGTGTGTGTGTGTGTGTGTGTGTGTGTGTGTGTGTGTGTGTGTGTGTGTGTGTGTGTGTGTGTGTGTGCGTGTGTGTGTGTGTGTGTGTGTGTGTGCGTGCGTGCGTATGCACGTGTGTGTATGTGCTTGAATACATGACGAGAAATGCAACATGTTCACTACAATGGAAAGTACTTCTCCCATTGTATTGCAGTTGCTCTTAAAAATGCATGAGTTTTCAGGATAGCACACACACACACACACACACACACACACACACACACACACACACACACACACACACACACACACACGCACACACACACTCTCTCTCTCTCTCTCTCTCTCTCTCTCTCTCTCTCTCTCTCTCTCTCTCTCTCTCTCTCTCTCTCTCTCTCTCTCTCTAGTAAAGCTTCCCTTTCGCCACCCGTCCCTTCCTATTCCGCCGGAGCCCCCTTCTCTCCATCCCCGACCCGCCACGCCCCTCCCTCAAGCTCTCAATCCCAGGAAGCTGCGGTGGTACAGGTTTCGGTCTTGGCGGGGCGGGGCGGGGCGGGGCGGGGCGGGATAGCGGGAGAGCGGGGCGAGATGGAGGGAGGGGAGGGAGTCTGTCTGGTCAGGAGGGTAGGTAGCACGGTGCTGTTGGCTAGTGCTGCATGAGAGAGAGCTGCACTGGATTTAGACTTTTTCCACAGCGCTCCGGACTTCAGAAAGAGAGAAAACCACTGGATTTTGAAATTATTCCGAGGCCTGAACGCTCCGCAGTGGCCACCAGCTGCAAAGACGAGGAGGATTAAGTTTATTTCTTTACATTTGCGAGAGCGGCCCACCATACCAGGGCTGGAGGGAAGTGGTGAGTGGAGAGGAGTGAGAGGAGAGCCGGGAGAGAGGGGCGGGGCTGCCTGGGAGAGGGATACTGCATGAAGTAAAAGTGGAGGGAAGGTGGAGATGGAGAGGCAATGGTGAGGCTGGGCGCTGAAATACGAGCCGCGTGACAGGTCAACAAACTCTGGCCACGCACGGAAGGACGGGGAAAGAAAGGAAATTCGCTAAAGTAAACGTCGCAAAAAATGATGACAATAGAACAAAATAATGGAGGTTTTGAGAAGAAAAAAAATGGAGAAAGTGAATTGTCTTTGATAGAAACGTGAGATAAAAGAAGAGTGATGAGAAAGAATGAAATAAAGGTAGTGGAACGAAACAAAAGTAAGCACACAAACAAGAAATAAAAGAAAAAGCATCATCCCACTCAGTAATTTCAAAACACCACCGAGAAAAAAAAGACACACAAATAAAAAAAAAAAAATCAAGCAAAACATCATCAAATTCAGTACATTTAAAACAAATAAACCCCCACAACACACACACAAACAAATAAGAGAAATAAAACTAAAAAAAAAAGAATCAAGCAATAAATACAAAACAGAGGTCGAAATCATGAAACACAGAACAAGAAACAGCATCTCAAAGAAAAAAAAGAAAGATAAAAAAAATTAGAGACGTGGTTAGTGACATCTCGACAGACAAACCAGGTGAGGAGGCAACATACCCCACACCCTCCCTCCCTCCCCTTCGCTAATTGATACACGCTGACAGGTAAAGCTTACAAGATGACAATACGGAACATTCACCTGACGCACGCCACCTCTAGTTAACCCGTAAATAAATCATCAACTGGAAGGTCAAGAGATGGAAGCAAAGGAAAAGAGGCTGGAGATGAAGAAGAAGAAGAAAAAAAAAGAAAAAAAAAAAAACAGAGAAACTGGGAGACGAAATAAAGCATGGACTTAAAATATTAAAGTAATCAAATAAAATAATAAAAAAACACAGATATGCGAAAGAATTTGACCTAAACAAATCTTCGATGAGAGAGAGAGAGAGAGAGAGAGAGAGAGAGAGAGAGAGAGAGAGAGAGAGAGAGAGAGAGAGAGAGAGAGAGAGCAATGAATGAAACACGCTTGCTGAAACTGTAACGAGAAGAAATAAAATAAAATTAAAAAGAAATACACGAAGGAAATAATATACTCTTGAACATTAATTAAAGAAGTGACGGAAACCAAAGTATACACACACACACACACACACACACACACACACACACACACACACACACACACACACACACACACACACGCACGCACCTGCACCTCACATCACCGCCACCACCACCACCACAAACACTACCACCACCACCACCACCACCGCCACTACCATCGTCGCCACCGCCTCCATAAATCGCGGGAGACAAGCAGAGAGACAAACACCACCTCCCCACAGATCACCTTCTCCGTCAGCATTACTCGCCCCTAATCCAAGTTACGGCAGGGGTAGTGGCGTCCATCGGGGGCGTACAAGTGTCGCTGTCACCCTTAAACGACTCGGCGCGGGCCCCTGCCGGAGGAATAGGTTCGGTTAATGGGTTAATATAATCATTAGAGCCGTGTGTGTGTGGTGTGTGTGGTGTCCCTTCCCGCCATTATTACCACGCCTGACGGGGGAGGGAGATAAGCCCCGTGTGTGTGTGTGTGTGTGTGTGTGTGTGTGTTGGTATCCTCCTCCTCCTCCTCCTCCTCCTCCTCCTCCTCCTCCTCCTCTCTCCACACAATGTCTTCCAAGTGACGTGCATCTGATAAGCATGTGGCCGAGACACAGGCAACGCTCACAATAATGTTAGACTATAGGACATAGGACACACACACACACACACACACACGCACGCACACACACACACACACACACACACACACACACACACACACACACACACACACACACACACACACACACACACACACACACACACGCACGCACCACGCAGAACGCACATGCTCCATAATCCTCTTGCTGTTGTTTGTACATTTCGTCGTTTTGCGTGTGTGAAGTTGCGTATTGTCATTATTATTATTATTATTATTATTATTATTATTATTATTATTATTAGTAGTAGTAGTAGTAGTAGTAGTAGTAGTAGTAGTAGTAGTAGTAGTAGTAGTAGTAGTAGTAGTAGTAGTAGAAGAAGAAGAGATGCAATTCATTCCTCAGGGTCTGGATTTGCGTCCCACCCACCTCCCATTCCAGTAGTGAATCAGTGAGTGACTCGCGAGGCATCCATTACCACTGGCCGCACCTGTTGCTGTCTGGCTTCATATAGCGCGAGGTGGCGGCACTGAGACCCTCCTTACCTGTTGCTTATGTACCTGCAATGGTGTTACCTCTATCGGTGCGCACTAGTGGACAAGAGGAAAAGAGCAACAGAATACCTCAGTGCTTTTCCTAGTTGATGGTGGTGGTGGTGGTGCTGGTGATGGTGACGATGGTGTTTTTTTAATTCATTCTGTCAGCATCATTGCCTTATTGTTTGCCTGCTTTCTTTTTTTCGTGTATTATATTTTCTCGCCCTTCTTTCCTTTATTATGTTTCCGCACGCACGAGAGAGTGGCATCAGGTGGGGTTGCTGTGTCTAAGGGGCGCGTTGTGTGTCAGCGATCCTCAGTTTGGGCGGCAGGGAGTGTGAATGGAGCTGCTGGCGCCGTCTACCTAGTTGTGGGCGGGGGCGAGAGGCGCGGCTGTGGCGTGTCCTCGGTGCAGCGGCGGCGGTGGCTGTGGTGTTGCTGTATGCCCACCTTGTTGGCGGGCGCTGGGTGATGTTTGGGACAGCGCCACCAACACGCCTTATACGTGCGTCGCCATTTAAGGGAAACAGGAAATCCTCACCTCTCTATGAGTTTAAAGTGAATTTTTTCCTTCCCTCCCGCCCTCTCTCGTCCCTCACTTCCCTCCCTCCCACCTGTGCCCTCCGTTCCTTCCTTCCTGGAGGGTTTTAAAAGGCAGCTGGAGCGAGAGAGAGAGAGAGAGAGAGAGAGAGAGAGAGAGAGAGAGAGAGAGAGGGGGGGGGGGGTATTCAGAAACATCTTGCTCTCTTACCACAACAGTTTTCCAAGGCCATAAAAACAACTAACCAGGTTTTCAAGACAGGTTCTTCTTTCAATGAATAAGAAATCTTCCCGATCCATCACCAGAACCATAGAAACACCCTTACAAACACGAGTACCTCCAACTAGAGCCTTTGGAAAGTAGTGGCGGTGAGAGAGCAAAGCGTTTCTGAATACCACCCTTAGTCTTCAGCCTAAATAGTGCTGAGGTGCTCTCGCTGACGCCTTCTGCATGATGGAGGAGGAAGGGTGCTGCTGGCGGTGCTGATGTGGGCGGCGTGGCAGACGAGGGCGCAATGCGAGGCTTAGCAGGAAATATTTGCGTGGATGGCAATTTCATGAGACTTAAAAGAGAATATTCATTGCTTCCTCCTTGGAAACGCAAACGTGCTTACTCATCACCGGGAAAACGAAAGTAGGATTATAAGTTTTTCAGGCGGGGAGGTTTATCATGCGTTATTTTGCTGCCTCTGAGTTAGGGAATGTTGAAATGCACGAAGAGACAAATCACCGAGAAAACCAACGAGGAAATAACTGTAGCATATTTCTCTGACGTAACGTGGTCTTTTATTTATTCATTTATTTATTCATTTTTTAGTAATCAGCTTCATCACCCAAAAAAACAACAAGGAAATAATTGTAGCATATCTTCCTGACATTACGAGTCTTTTTCTCTTTAATTTTTCTTTTTTTTTCTTGTAATCAGGTGCATTATCAAGTATCAGGAATTAAAAGAAAAATTTATAAGATTTGTTAATTCAAGGGCAAGCGAGGCGAAAGATTGTTTACCAGCCACCAAACACAAAACAACTTACGATTCTTTTATCATTTCCTCAATGTTGGCTTTGTACGGGAATTTAGTAGTTAAAAAAGACCTCTCAATGAAAACCACCTATCTGAAAACTCACCCATTTGGAAACCGTTACCCCGAGTGGAAGCCTACCTATCCTCACACCGTGGGTAGAATTCGAACCCATGCTCTTGAAATTTCCATCTATTTTTTTCACGTATGAGTGGAAAATTAGTTAAGGACAAAAAAATATTAAACAAAAAGACCCCACTGAATGCAAAGAAGACCCTTTTGCATCCAAACTCCCTTAGTGCACACATAAACAACAAGTATATCAATAAAATAGCAAGAGATATGGTCATTTGCATTTATTACGTATGATTTCTATCCTTCCTGTGCATTTCTTAGCCTCTCGTTTCCCCAGAGCAGACTCCCACAGTGCCCAGATAAAGGGAGAAGACATAGGGCCGTCTGCGCTCTTATTACCAACGATGAATAAAGAATGAGCCTATTGAAGGAAGGAGAAAGTCGTGAAGGAGAGGCTGGGAGAGGCACAGAGGCTCATACCATTCTCTCTCTCTCTCTCTCTCTCTCTCTCTCTCTCTCTCTCTCTCTCTCTCTCTCTCTCTCTCTCTCTCTCTCTCTCTCTCTCTCTCTCTCTCTCTCATCGCTGGGTACACAATCTCCTTTTTTGTAATCTTCTCAGACTCACTCAGCCACTTAAAGGTCTCACTCTCCTGCAGCCCTCTTCGTTTTCTAATCCTCTTGTCACCTCAATTCAGACATTGTTTTTCCTTCTCGTCTTTTCGTTCCTCGGCGCGGAAAAGAATGTGTAATCTTGCCACGGAGCCATCACTGGAAGGGAATAATTGACTCCCTCGTACCTTCCTTCCTTCACCTCTTGCCCTTTCGCCCACTTCATCTTTCTGACCACCCATCTCTTGTTTGCTCACTCGCCCACGTGTATTCCTCCTCCCTGTCTATCTGTTTGGGTCTCGGAAAACCGCCAATAAACTCCTTCAGCAGACTGCGGTTCCTGTTAGTGTTTACGTGGAACAGCTTCACCCACAAAGGAGATTTTAGATTTGTATTATGAAGTGCTCCGGTCTTTCTTTCTCTATGTTTTTCCTTTTGCTAGTATCGAAGGCAGCAGGTGATGTCCGCTTCTCTTATACGTGAATTGTGACGTGATTGATTTTTGGTGTGTAAGAAATTTGTGTCTGTGAGGAAATTAAGGGCTTTAGTAGCGTTTTTTGTGTGTTTGTATCGGCGTTACTCACGGACATCACTGCAGCGAGGAAAGCGGCCCTACACACACACACACACACACACACACACACACACACACACATCCTTTACACCTGTTCTTTCTAACAACACGCCCTACTTTCCTGGATATTAATACTTCCCCCTCCTTGGGCCGCCCCGCTCCGCCGCCACAGTGCACCATTCATTATACGATATTTCACCTCTTGGGAACCCTTCTGTCTTGCTGCCTGATGATAATGATAATGATGCTGATGGTGGTGTTTAGACTGCACAGACGTTCAGCAAACAGCCCCCATCCCCCGCACCCCGCCGCCGCCCGCCGCCCACTACCCGCCGCCCACCACTCGCCACCCACCGCCCACCTTCAGCAAGCACGACTGAAACTTGGCCAGCAGCAATTAGGAGCAATTATAGGAAGTGTGGTTTTCGCGGGGATTCTGAAGACGCGAGCCATTACGTTGTTAGCGAGGAGTGTGTGTGTGTGTGTGTGTGTGTGTGTGTGTGTGTGTGAAGCTGTATGAAATGAACAAATTATGAGCAGAATAAATATGAAAATGTTTTAAGAATCTCTCTCTGCAGTAAAGAATCCGGTACAGTGTTGTGTCGCGCCTGGTCGTGTGTGGCGTGACTGTGATTCTCATGCAGGTTGTGCTTTTAAGAGTGTCATGCTTTTTTTTTTCTTTTTGTCGAATAGATGCCTGTAGTGTACGTGCCGGATTGTTCCTACACCTTTGTTATGTGCGTGTGTGTGTGTGTGTGTGTGGGTGTGGGTGTGGGTGTGGGTGTGGGTGTGGGTCGGTGGACTTGTGTGCGTGTGTGTGTATGAATATCCATGTTTCAGAATTCCACGCTGTGTCAAGAGGTAATGATAACTGTGTGTGGTTTGTCACGAGAGAGTTGAGTGGTGGTTAGTGTCGCTGCGTTTAGGGAGCAAACAGTTGGCGGCAGTGACCAGCGTGTAAATGGAAACGCGTCAGTCCGTCACGCGTCTGGAAGTGGTCACATCTGTCCTTTTGTCGGCTCCTGCAGGGTTTGTTTACGGCTCGTTGGTGGCATCACGGCGTGGCACAGAAGGCTGGCTCGTAGTAGTAGCTCTCTGTGGTTGTGAGTGAGAGCCAACGCTACAGCTGGGGACTGCAGGAGGTCGTAACAAGGGCTAAGCGAGAGAATTAACACAAAAATAAATAACAGCCGATATCTTAAAATTATCTTCGCTACATATTCAGACTGCATCTCTACCTAAGATTACTAAACAATTGATAGTAAAGAATTTCTATTAAACTATCATCAGCATCACGAAATCATCCTGGCAATCTCCCAAAAATCAAAGCTAAACATTTGATAACGAGAAAAACAAAAGAAAAAAATGAAATTACCATTATATTTTCAGCATTTCAACAATTTCCTCTGACGATAGTTAAGACATGAGGAGCTTGAATATTTTTTTAAGACTAATGTGGTAATGCGTCTCGGCTCCACGGTGTTGCCTGCAGTGCCGCTTCAATTGTGCCTGATGGAGAAGACACCGATTTGTTTTGTCCCAAGGGAAGCATTTTTGTGTGGGCTCGCAAGAATCTGGAATCATTTGGTGCATTCAATTACCGGAGAGAGGTTCTGGGAAGGACTGCAGAGGAGACGGAGGAGGAGGAGGAGGAGATGATGGTGGTGGTGGTGGTGGTGGTGGTGGTGGTGGTGGGGCCTCATCTGGTCTCGGTGGCAATGTGAAGAAAGAATATGTAATGAGGAAATGCACAACAGATGGATGCTGCAGTGC
>CM035197.1:10328618-10340770 GCA_020233015.1 Callinectes sapidus
TCTCTCTCTCTCTCTCTCTCTCGCCGCCGCCGCTTTATTATTATTATTTTCGATCATCTGCCCTCCCCTCCGCTGAGCCCACCATCAAACGCTGGCCGTCATCTCGTCTCCATGGAAGAATAAGGAGCCGTAACAGGCGGAGAGGCAGGGCAGGAGGGGATCAGCAGCGCGGGACACCCAAAGGCCATGCAGGGAAGCCAGGCGCATTCTGGGGAGGGGAGGTGAAAGAACAGAAGGGCAGAAGCAGTAAAGGGAAATTGAGGGGTGGAAAGAAGATTATCATAGAAACATACAAAGCTTTAGAAACTAGGGATTGTTGAGAGAGAGAGAGAGAGGGGGGGGGGGATGAAATATATGTTCGTATGATAATTATAATTGTTAGGAGAGGAGGAGAGATTCATTAAGTGTAAGACATTTGAAAGAGCAACAACAGTTATTGGAAATCCACAACTGCAGAAGAGATCAAAGAAGAATCTACGCTTATGATCTTGAGTAGGAGTTGGAAGCGAGATAACAACGCAGAGGAGTAAATAAAACCTGAAACGACAGAAAATAAAGTGAAGAAGGGGACGACTGATAAGAAAATATACGATGTGAGATAAAGATTCAAGATGATAAAGAAAAAAAATAAATGAAGAGCAAGAAAATAAGTTAGAAAAAAGATAAGAAACTATAAAGAAAAAATGAAGTGATGGACGCGAACTTACAAAATTAAGAAAGAATCAAGAGAATAGCCAAATCATCTTAAAGAAAACGGAATAAGCCACAAAAAAGTGATAGGCGAAAGTAAGCAGAATTGATAAAGAAACAAGAGACCAGGCAGGAAATAAGCAGGACATGTGGAAGCGTAATAAGAATAGAAAACGAGGGAGTGAGATTAAAGGAAAAGAGAAGAGAGCCCGTGGGAAAGGAGAGACAGACAAAGGTATGCGAAAAGAGAGCTATAACAACATAGAGATTACAAGAGGGAAGGAGGAGGAGGAGGGTGAAGGGTGGTGGGAAGAAGCGTGTAGGAGAACGATAGCAAGAGGGAAAAAAACTTAAGAAACGAAACAAAATTAAGAGAAAAATAATTGATAGATACGTGTATGATGAAACGAAAAAATAAATAGATAAATAATAAATACCGGGAAAATGAATTAAAAAGAAAAGGAAATATAGATAAAAATGTAAAAAAAGAGAGATTTTAAGGAAATTAGAAAAAAACTGAAGAAAAATGAAAAAGGGAAAATGTATAGATGGTAAATAGAAATGGAGAGGCCAGTAATAATGTAGATAGATAATAAAAAGGACAAACTATGGAAACAGGAAACCAAAGACCGTGTGATAAATGGAAATAGTATGCAAAATGAGAAAAGTGGTTATGAAATGATGGAAGTAAAAGAGAAGAAGAAGAAGAAGAAGAAGTAAAGGAGGAGGAGGAGGAAAGAAAAGAAAAGGACAGAGGAAAAGAGTATGAAAGAAGGAAACTAGGAAAGCAGTGGAAAATTAAAAAGAGAAAACTTGAGAAATTGAGTCGTAATAAGAGCTTTGATATACGATAAAGGAAGACAGAAAGGAAATAAGTAAAGGGGGAGGAGGAGGAGGAGGAGTATGAAGATGAGGACGACGTCGAGAGAGAGAGAGAGAGAGAGAGAGAGAGAGAGAGAGAGAGAGAGAGAGAGAGAGAGAGAGAGAGAGAGAGAGAGAGAGAGCACGCTGATATCCTCTCGTTTCCCTGAGCACCCGCCGGCCAAGCAGTCACTGACAGCCACAGAACACATGAGAGACACCCTGTAAGCTCTCTCTTCTCTCTCTCTCTCTCTCTCTCTCTCTCTCTCTCTCTCTCTCTCTCTCTCTCTCTCCTTCGCTTTTTCAATTTTTCAACTTTTCCTTAATCATCTTGTCTTCTCCCCTCTCTTCCTCCTTCGTTGTTTTTTTCTTCTTCCTCCTTCCCTGCATCTTCTCTTTGCCTCCCCTTCCATTCTTTCTTTTGTATTTTTTTTTTTTTTTTTTTTTGCCTTCCTTCGCGTCGTTCTCTCTCTCTCTCTCTCTCTCTCTCTCTCTCTCTCTCTCTCTGTGTGTCATTTCCTTTCCTCCTTTTCGTTCTTGCTTCTTTTCATTCTTCTCTCCCAAATACATGCATCACTAATCTTCATGAGCCTTTTACTTTTTTTTATCTCTTTCTTTTCTCCCTTCCCATATATGCATCACTTTGTCCACTCTCCAGTTTCCTTTTCTCTTTCTTTCTTTCCTCCTTTTCTCCCCACCTTCCCATCACCTCTAGTCTTCCCCCCTTCACCATCCACTACCCGTGCAGTAATGGCCGAGTAACCCACAAGAGGGTCTAAACGATCATGAAAGACCCACTGTGACGACGCCGGGAAACTGTCCTCCTCCCAAGGCTGTCGGGGCGCCACTTCGCGGAAACTCGACGCCGTAAAGTGTCGCGAGTTTATGGCATCGTTGTCCGCGAGGTTGCATCATGTCGGCGAAGATAAAGATCCGCGAATCACACGCTTTCTCCCCTAAATCGCCACTTCGCTATTGGCACTTCGAGGGTGACGGCGAGGTGGGGTGGATGGGGCGCGTGTGCCGGCTGACTGGTGCTGGACGAGGAAGGAAGGAAGGAAGAGTAGAGATGAAGGAAAGGATATAGGTACGATTCATCTGGCTATAGCTGAAGGAAGGTGATAGGAAAGAAATGAAGGAAAGGAAGGCAGTTGTATTCATTTTAAAGCTGAGTGAAGGAAGGAATAAGGACGGGCAGGGAGGTGGTGAAGGAAAGGAGGAAGGGAATTAGTCTTGCTACAGCTGGCCCTGATTCAATTAAAGGGTCTTGTTCCTCCCTTGTCTCTCATTGTTTAGATTACAATTTAGTTTGTCACGAGTTCTGGTTGTTTGTTCCTTCATCGTGTTATTGTATACGAGACAGAGTGACTTGTTTGTAATGCACGTATTCGTAGTTAACAAATTAGTGTTGGACGTTATTATTATGTTATCAGACATTTCTCGGCTCCCTGTGGACTGTTGCTCCTTTTGTTCTCAGCATTCATGTGATGTATGGCATAATGTGGGTACTGTACTGTACTACTGGCACCGAGTTTCCCTAGACATCCTGTAGCACTTTGAGCATCAGTTTAAGTGTTAATTTCATTTCACGGGATAGTTTTGTTAGCACTCCATGATGCACAAATACCTCCTATTCCATGATACTTAATTTGTTAATATCAGCAAAATTCCCTTTCCTTACAAGAATATAGTATACATTGCGCATAATACTAAGTGCCAGAGGAAGTCCTCAGCCTAAAGTTGTCTTGCATGTACCAAGGCACACAAAGACATGGGATGATGTTTTAGGGAGACCACAAAGAAAAGTAATAGAGAGATCATACCTGAAATGGTGAGCTCTCATTTGATGGTGCCAAAATGGAGCCCACTGTTAAATATGAATTAGGACAATGTTGTTCAACCTACCACTCCACTTACGCCAACTTGGAACTGTATGGCATGAAAGAAGTTCCCATTGCAAATGCAACACCCTCACAAATGTGAATCAAAGGTTCAAAAGAAACATGGCTAAACCTCCAATACAGCTTTGTTTCCAACTCTCAGTACAAAGGAACTAAGTTATGTCACACTGGAATGGTGCAGTTGGTCTGTCACTGAGGCTGGGTATGGGAATGGTGTGGTGCTGTACTGAAGGTCCAATCAGGTATGAAGAAATCACTCCTCGGGCACCTCAACGGAACCATCATCAATGCCCTCAATCACATCATGGGGGTTCTGGCCCTCCACAGTGCACCCAATGCTCTGTGGAACAGGTGTGGGATTAGAAAATCAGTACCCAATGAGTTTCCTTCTGCCTAACCCTAACAACAGAAAAGATCCACTTTTCTCCTACCAAATGTATGCAAGCATGTGTACATGAATGCATAACTAACACATAAAATAATTAATTAATCAATTAATTTTATAAATAAAATAAATGAATAAAAAGTAAAATAAATAATTACCTACATCTATTAAGATATTCATATTTGACCCATGAGCCTTAAGAAAATTTGGAATGAAGCAGTTCTGGGAGCAGGGAGACTAGCAAAAACTTGTGTATGAATTGCCAATAGACAAAATGAGGGTGACAAGAGTAAGCATGCATGGAAAATTACATAATGGCAATGAGAGTGGTAGTAATTATTGAAGTATCAGCCATCACAGGTATATAAAATGACCGGATCCTTGAAATCACATGGAAAAAGACAGTACCAGACTAAAGTGATGGCCAGGTGGGGTGGACAGACAAGGATTTTGTCCATTTTAAAACCAAACCCTCAGGAGATGGTAGTGAATTCGGACAAAAGTGAATGGCGAGCTATGCGTAGTGTTGGTTGGTCTGAGTCAAGTGGCAGCAACCGATAGCAGTTAGTGTGCATCATGCTGGCTTAGGGAGAGGATCACTGCAGCGAGTGCTAGTAGAAATTTTCCTTCAATGCATTCCAGTGTTACCAATTCAGACACCCCTACAATCATGATATGACCTTTAGGAAGGAAAATTCGCTCAAAGCAATTACTTAGATCATTACTTCAAAGGAATCTGGCCTGCAAATTCACTGCCATCTCCTAAGGGTGTGGTCCAGTACTGTATTAGTAATGTATTCAATCCAAAATACATAATGCTTTCACCAAATTTAAATTACCTGAAAATATTTTCACTTACTATTATCATTAAAAATTACTGTTCTATTTTTTGTCTACTGTCAATCTCAAAATTATAAACTTTACATTGCAACTCAAAGCAGAGATGATACTGCTGTTCCTGAAAAGTGGTGGCAGTGGTGATGACAGATGAAGATGATGATAATGAATGGATGTTTGATAAGGACAAGAGCTGAAGTTGAATGGAGCTGTAACCTAAACGTGGGTAGTTGTGCCTACCTGGGCAGTGCCAAGGACCTCCTTGAGAGTGCCAGACAGTTGACGCGCCTGTGATCGGGGCCGCATGGTGCGTGCAATCTCCAGCATCTGATCCAGGGTCAGGTTGCCATTGTGCTTGACTGTAAAGACAAAGAAGTCAACAACCGCAACACAAAACAAACAGTTAATGTTATAAGTGGCTCTACAAAATGTTACTTCTTCATGCCTGGCTCAAAGTTCTCCATTATGGCACTGCTAAATCATACTGAGTAAAGCTGTGGACTTTATGTTGCTTCACACATTTCTCTCATAAGATATCAAAAAACAATTTTCAAGCATAGGTAACTTCTACTGCTTGTCTCCGCAGCAGCAATAGTAATTTGTCTTATTCGCAGTCCTGAGTGTCATTGGATACTTCATTAATAAAAGGTACAGCCCACAAACACCAGTATGAAAAACACTTCCTGCAATTTACTGTAACTTACAAAGACAGCAGTCCTGAACTGTCCAGCAAGAGTGCAAGGGTGATCCCAATGTCGCCTGTTGCCTGAGCAGCAAACCCTAGATTTTTTCGATGAATTACAAGTTAAAGTTTATGATAAAAGAATGAAATTGACACTAGCTATCCTCACAACTAATAGCAAATTCCTACCAGTTATCGTTAATGACTAGTATAAGCCTAATGCATAACCCTTTTCTATTAACAACTTAAAACCAACACTAAACTGAAAATTATGATGCAATCTGTCCTCCTGAGTTAGGGCCATAGAGCTCTTCTATTTGACTGGATGCACCTTTCCCTCACTGACTCTAGCCAAAGAATATGTTGCATGCTACCTATAGTGAGACCTGTGTTTGTCATATGCCTCAGCTCACTTCTTAGCAAAAGCAATTTAAACACGAGACTTGGTAGTGATTACAGAACACCCCAATTTGTTTTATTAATTAAAAAAGGCTGAATTTTTTACTTTTTAGTGTTAGCCAGGTTCCACGATCATTATGGAGTCTCATAATCAACAAATTTTACTGATCTTTAATATTTACTGAGCTAGGGGATAAAATGTATCAAAAATATAATGCATGTATCTTAGTCATCAGTCAGTAAGTGAGATGTGCAAACAGTCAGCTACTTCCTTTCTCAGCAAGTAAGGAGCCAGAGAGCCAGCTTAAGGGAACCAACACTCCAGACATTAGGGGAATGCTACAGGTGACATGCTAGAGAAACTCACCAACCTTGCATGCTTACTAACCTCATGCTGCTCCAGACAGCTGAATCTGCCCATCCGGATTCACTTAACCCAGACAGGCAGACAATTCAGGTCCACATCTCCAACACCTACCAACATTAGAGTAAAGAGGCACTGAGATCCTCACATCTCAATCTCCCCCTCCTGTATCGTAGGAGTACACGAGGCTACTGCACCACTATGTGGTGGGCGGTGGGGTCGCCACATCCCTACGCCACATAAATTAGAATTTATGTGCTTGGATGGATTACTATTTTATAATGGCTTCTAATTTCAGAGGTGTGCGACATTTCTCTTTGAACATAAAAGTTACAAAGATAATTAACAATTAACAAGACTGGCAAAGAGAGACAACTATGAAAGAAGAATACTCACTGTGCTTAACCTTCTTCCTGTCACGTGGAGGCTCCTTCAGGGCCTTGATGACCAGGGAGGCAGCCGAGGGGACCACCTCCACACGGGCCTGACGGTTCTGGATGATGAGCTTCACAGTGACCTTGAGGCCCTTCCAGTCCCCAGTGGCCTTCATGATGTCGTCACCAACCTTCTTGGGGGACAGACCCAGTGGACCAATCTTGGGGGCCAGGGATGAGGTGGCAGCCATCTCACCTCCAACACACCTCAGACACACTGTGGACAACAAAACATGCTCTGTTAAAATGCCACAACTATAATACCAGCCTCTACTATACAAGCCTACCATCAAACTGGTATTTCTGACAACAAATAAAATACCCCTGGCCATAAGCAAGAATAATCTTGCACACTGACATCAATCATGTACTGTGTGTGCGCACGTGCACACACACATACACACACATCATGAAGTTCAAACCACACACCTGTCACTTCCCAGATTAAACACATGAGCCTCAGCAGCAAACTCTGTACATAATTCCACAGTGCACAGTGGAGATTAATAAAAGCAAACCAACAAGAAGAGAAAAGATATACTTCTGCAATTTCCCATTACCTTTGATAACTGTATTATTGGTAGAAATGTTAATATTGTACTGTATAATAAATTTTTAACATTTATTTCTTTTGAGATAAGTCCTCTCATGACATTAAAAAGTAAATGGTTGTTCCCATTTAAATTAAGAAATACAAAACTTTAAAGCTTAACAAGATAAATGACAATGTTTCTGGAATCGATGGGATGATCGTTTTTACAACTTAGATGTCAGTGATTTACTCAATCAAGCCAATAAAATTATAATTAGCAATAATAACAACCATTCCGTGAAGAATTACCAAGGATTGAAATTTAGGAATGATAGTCAGTTTCCTTCTTGAAGGTTTTCTTACCTACATTTGAGTAACATCAATAATCCTTTTTTTCACTGCAGCAGTCATTAGCAAAAGTTGCCTCTAAAGTGCATCATAGGCCTACCCTTTTCTTGCCCCCTCCACATCATTCTCCCCATCTCCCTTCCTCACCACCATGCTTCTCATAGCTTTCACTCCTACCTCCCTCCCTCACCGCCCCCATCTCTCTCTGATACACATCAGATGCAGCTCCAGCCAAAGGCAGCTGCCATGAAAACAGGATAACAGATGCCAGTTACCAATATAAAGATAAAACTCCATCTAATAAAGCTGATATACTTCCATCTCTCAGTGTGTTCAGTTGTTTGTACACTTGGCCCTCAATTTAGTAGACTTTGTTGAGTAGTAGTAAAACAAATAGTGTAAAGATGTTAAGGAAAACTTGGGCTGGGTCAGGGACACTATAAGTAAGATTAAAGTGTCCCTGACGCAGCCCAGGTTTTCCTTACCATCTTTAGTAGACTTTAACAAACCACAAAATCTCAACAGACAAATCCTCAGCAATGGACATTCTGTCTATTACTGGATAGATTTGTCCGGTGTGACACTGGCTCCAGAAACGTCAAAATCCAAAGATAACAATAACCAAATTCTATTAAATAAATAAAAAATATGTACACAACATGAATCATAATATTATCAAAGAAAAAATTGTTCCCAGATTGAAGGGAGGCAAGCACTGAGGCTGACATTGTGTGTTAACATGGTGCAATCACTATATGCCTCAGTCCAACCATAATTGAACACTGCATACTAAGGAAATAAGTATCATTGACTAAAACTGACCACGGCAATGACGATGGTGACAACTGTGGTAATACAGTGGAGACTCAATACTCAAATGACTTAATAGTCAAATTTTTCAACACTCAAATATAAAAATCCGAATTAATACTAAAAAAAATCTAGCAGTCAAACATCAGTACACAGGCTTCCTCCCCGTCGCTGCCACTGCCAGCCCCAAGTATCCACAAAACTTTGTGGCGGTTGATGAGTGAAGGATGCTAGCTCACCTAATTGTGTTCAATGGGGCACTATTATGATGTCTGAAGGAAAGACAGCCAATCATAAGGCGGCATTACTTCAAGGGTGAGGAAATCACACGAAATTGTTTACAAACTTTGATACAGCGTCACATGCCCACACCTACTACTCATCAGTCAGTACTCCTGACAGTGCTTTCATCATGGCCAGTGGACCCCTTAATATAACAAGAAGACAATGATTCCCCGACACCAAGACCTTAACCCTGGTGGAGATATGAGGGGTCAAATAACTCGGTATGGAAAGCTCTAACAAATGGGAAGGGTAGGAAAAGCCAACTTGTGACTGGTGTTAAAGTAAAAATTTACCGGAATAGGTTGGTGCAAGTGGTGGCGCAGAGTTTGGTTCATGAAGTGACAGTATGGAGTAAAAATTTACCAAGTATACCTTATGGAGGAGGTTCTGGAAGGGATCAAAGCCCCCTGGTAAAGTTAAGTTAGTCCAGCTATTGGTGGTCTTGCTGTGGAAGTAATGACTGAAACTTTGAATTTACCCACATGGTGAAATTCATAGGGCGATGTCCCACCCCATGTCCATCAACCTCTGTACCTATGGATGGTCATTATTTACTTAATTATCCTTCCAACTGAATGCTAGTTTGATAGTCAATGACCAATAACTGATTCCCCCATGCTTTACTGAAATCAACATAAAACTTCTAGCTGTCTGGGCATTGATTACATACGTGGTTGGTGAGGCAGTGTTATCTTACTTCAAATACAACTAATACAGCGCCTTACCGGTCTTAATTTCAGTTGGATCAAACTTGGGAGGCATGGTGCTGAATTTGGGAGGGTTTTTGGTTCAATCTGACGTCTCAGGTGGAGGATGAACTGCGATTAGTCCGACCCCTGAAGTTGCACCTTGGCACGCCGGAGGGAAAGGACGGCTGGGGGAAGGTGTTTACATCTGCTCCCCGCACTCAGGCATGTGTAGTATAAAACTGTTTTGTTATGATCATTTTAAGCTAATTTCAGAGTCATTATTATATTGGAAGGTTACCTATTTTAATGTATGTTTTTTTTCTAGTAAGGACTGAATTTACTAGTCCCAACTTTTATTTGACAAGACACCAACCTTCAGACTCAATTCACAATCTAGACTACTGCAATTTTATAGAATCCAGAGAACCAAATATAAGATGTACTATTTGAGATTACATAAATCAACGCCGTTTTTCATCAAAAATATGCAATAAAAGAGGCAATGAATTTCAGAAATGTAGATAAAACGATTTATTTCATAAATATAAATTCAGTCCATTACATTATAAGGATATGATTTTTTCCCCTCTTTCCCTTTTCTTTGCCTTTTACTCAAGAACTCTAGCTTGGTACATTACACGAGTCAAGTTTTGCACTGTAGACGAGAGCTTTATATACATGTAAGAAAGGAAATCCAAGCAAGTTTAGGTTGAAAATCCGTTTTCTTAGACTACTATCTGCTATGGAGTTAGATGGTGGACTATTAAAATCCTGCTGCTCAGATCAATAATTCTTCGTATTATTATGGGCAACTCCTGTAAAGAACAAACAAAGACAAGCAGAAAAAAAAGTATCATGTACATAAATAGACCCTACTTCTAGCAAGCCTAGTTCTCTCCTAAACTCTTTCACAGTTTCAAACATCCATTCATTCATCTCTACACAATAATTCCAGCTGCAACATTACCCATTCTCTTCCTGTCTTTATCCACTCTTTCTGACTTTCACCTGCATCATGCCTTAATTCAATCACAGTCAATTGCATCCGTCCGCGTACCCTATTATCTTGGAACCGCTCCAGCTCGTAAGGGAAGGAACAGGTGAGAGAAGGGGAACTCTGAATCTTTATTTAACATGCACTTCGTCACGCATTCATTACTACTTTATGTAACCATTTCGACATTGATGCAACAAGCTTGAGGTACTACATACATCTTTTAGCCATTTCAGAGTACTTCTTCGTTCCATTTCATTCGTCCACGTATTTAGCCTAGCACTCTTCGCTGATCTGTCTATCTCACTCTTCCATTGCCCCACATTCCAATCAATTCCCTTTCTGCCTCATCTTGTCAGGATTCCAACACCTTGTAATCCATTCCTCTGTTGTTCTCATGCACCCCTTCATCCATTTATTTCCCTTTTCATTCTACTGGTAAACCTTTCATGCTATTCTTCCATCATCCGTTCTTTCAAATATGTTGTACCTCACTGTCAGTTTGTCTTTCCCTAAGCCTGCTCCATCCCATACCACCTTCCTCGTTACATTCACTGCCATCCTTGCAATCACATCCATACCGTACATACAGGATACTTGGGTCAACTTTACTCTTCTACATTTTTCTGTACATTACATTTATTTGATCTCATCTTTTCCACGCTTCCCAGTCGACCTCCCCTCCCCATTGGTTTACCGTGCCTATCTTTTCAGCCTCGACCTGTGCATTTTCACACCCATTTTAAGTCATCAATTCAACTCTGTGTTTTCTTAGTGTCTATTGTAATTAATTTTCTTCAAGTCTTGATATTGCATTACATTTATATTCTGATCCATTCACAATCATTACGGTGCTACTATAGCGTGAAGTCTACCTCAGTATGTGGTCTCAGGTGCTGCAGCGCGGAGGACTGCCGTGCCCCTTCCCTCTCGTGGCCATCAGGTCAGGTGAGGGATATCATGGGTATTTATACTTGTCTCACATTTTCCAAACATATAAAAAGAAGCAAATGAAGCTTCCAAGTGAGAATTCTCTTCGGCCTGAACCAGTTAACATGTTGCTGAAGGTGTTTTATAGAAGAGTAATCCTGACAGAAGAAACAACAGTTGCCTTTTTAAGAGAACACAATCTGCTGGATATAGTTCAACAAGCAGATCCATGCCATAAATGCAGCACTGATCAGTTTTTCCATTATACAGACGTGAACAAAACATTGCACTGCAATCTGAGCCTGAGCTAGAGAAATCTTAAAGCTTATATATTTTTTGTAATGGTTATACCAATGACCGCACCAACGACTCTGACTAGAAAATCTCCAAGTACTGTGTCTACCGCTAAGAGAAATGTATGTATTGTATTTGATAACATGTTTATTTCACAACTGATAATGTGAGGTTTGAATCAATATTATATTATAGTTCGATGCCGTGGTAGACCTCACACTAAAGTCGAGGTAGATCTCACGCTATATTGGGATAGACCTCACGCTATAGTAGCCCCATCATTACTTTACACTTATCACAAGTGTATCTCATTCCAAATCAAACTTTGAGTCTCATCTGCTGGTTCATTCATAGCCATACCATTATCTACATATAAAAGCACTCTATCTAAAATTCCCCACACTTACTCATGCAAAAACTGGTAGCTACCTCTTTCGTATACAAACTAAAAGGTGTTGGTGACAATGTACATCCTTGCTTAAATCATTTTTTCACTTTTCCTTCAACCAGTCCATTTCTGTCTCCTAGTCTGTATTTAGTTTTTGTGTCCACATACATGCTTCTTACCATGTTAACTATTTTTGCTTCTTTCCTAACACTTTAGTTAGCATTTCTATATTCACCTTATCGTAAACTTTCTCAGTATTTAGAATTCCTTGGTACAATTCAACTCTCTCTCTCTCTCTCTCTCTCTCTCTCTCTCTCTCTCTCTCTCTC
>CM035197.1:10383433-10399187 GCA_020233015.1 Callinectes sapidus
AAATCTCTTGACTCACAAAATGTTTTCCCGAAGGTGCACAATATGCCTGTAAGGGCATCCGTTATGGAGGCTATGCTTATCTTGGTGCTAGCCTTGACCGTCAAGAAAAGAAAAATCTATGTTCCCCTAATTAACCAGAGTTGTTGGGAAATTTGCTACTGTAACGGGATCTTTTCAGGGAATTGGCTTACCATTGATATATACTGATATGTGATTTAGATCAATTTAATATAAGCCTTATATCAAAGAAAATAGTATTAGCGAATTTCGTGTTTTGATTTTGTTCTTCATTAATAATTCCTTCCATTCGTTGTCTCTCCAACAGACCAGCCTCATCTCAGCCACACCAAACACCTGTTGGTCAACATGGATAATGAACAGAAGCAAGTGTTGGACATGTTCCAGAAACCCTTCCGGCTGCCGACTCAAGGAGAGGTGTGTGCAAGAATCCTTGGACGTGTGTGTGTGTATGTGTTCACCAGGGCCTGATCACAAGCTGCCCCACAACCACCAGCCTATACCCTCTCCCTGCGAACTCAGAGCTCATTATTACCGATCTGCGGAAGGCTGTGATCTCACACACTATACACCCATCCCCCTGTTCAGGGTTGACCAGCCAACGTACAGACTCCGTCCTTTTGAGTCTCTCTCTCTCTCTCTCTCTCTCTCTCTCTCTCTCTCTCTCATGGGTGTTATACTCTGAAATTGTTCCCTCGGATTGTGTGTGTGTGTGTGTGTGTGTGTGTGTGTGTGTGTTATAGATTAATTATTCCGTTACTGAGCCATCTCACGCATTCCTTTATAGAGACAACCGGAGAGTCGGAGAGCCGTAGATGCAGATGTGAATCTTATCACTGCGCCAGAAAGGAGTGGATCGGAGGTGCGTCTAACCAACTCTATCTTGATTGTTAAAATGTGGCAGTCTTGCATGCAGATGTCTAATATTGTGTTATGATGCACAATTGGCATTGTTGTCTCGTTCTATCCACTCCTGTAACTGTATAATGAGTATTGAGTAGGCTTTAGATGCATTGGCCTGTCCATTTTTAACTTGATTTCTTTTTATCATATTGGCCTCGTCTCTCCCTTCATCAGTGTTACTGAACGAGATATATAATTTTTATTTGCATGAAAAATTGTCTCATCTATATAAACGCAGCTTCAGGTAAAGTTTTTTTCTCTTTCTCTATTTGCATACTCATATAGTTTGCACATTTCTCTGGTAATGCATCTTGCTGATCTATTGCTTTATATGGGAAACTATTCATTGATGTTCACATTCCTTCTTTTCTCACTAAGTTTCATGTTCAATCAATCAATCATGGGGGGCATACGCCGGGGGGCGCGTTGCCTCGCCTACCCTACGGCGCCACCCAAGGATTCTAAGATTATAATATCCTTGGCGCCACTCCTGGCGGTCACGCCTCGCGAGTCTCCATGTAGGCTCCCTTCCCATACCAAGTAATACCCAGCAGGAGGCATCGACTTGCCGCAGCCTAGAGTTCTGTGGGCGTCCCCTTGGCCTCTTCCAAGTCGGGTTGTCTCTTTCGGAAACAACCCGATAAGCAGGATCGGCTTCCGGGTATCGCGCCACATGCCCACATAGCCGCAGTTGGCGCCTATTACTAGCATAGTCCGTCAGCGCCAACTGCGGCTATATAGGCGACATCTGGCGCAATACTGTTTCCGAAAGGGACAACCCAACTTGGAGGAGGCCAACGCGAGTCTGTATTATGCATTTATATCCCCTCTTGCGTTGTTCTTTTGCTAAGTTGTGTGTGCAATATCACTTGTATTTCACATTTCATGCATCTCTTTTATCTCCTTCAGGGTCGTCCCATTGTGTTAGAAGTGAGCACTCGAGTGGCAAGAAGCGAATTGCCACCTCAGCCGCTGGCCTTTGCTCGATCCATTCCCAGAGGCGCTGTCTTCTCTCTCTTCGTCCAAAACCATCGTCTGGCTGCCAAGGAACTCTGCGACTACTTTATGGGTGAGGTGCTGCTTCAAACTTGGATGAACGTGAGCCTGTAAAGGGTGTTTATGTTCTGAAAGTATTCCTAAGGTGATGACTGATGAAACATTGTCAGTTATTTTTTGTCAATAGAAGTTGTATGTGCCTCTCCTGTGTCTCCTATTTGAAAACCATGTTAATTAATAATAGTCATCCTGTTCATCGAAAAGGGTTGAAGCACCACTAATAAGATGAGTTACTCCATTTAGGGGACCGTTTTACCTCCCCATGTCTGATATGATTTTCCCAACTCAACCCAGTACATACATATTTTACACCAGAGTTTTGTACATTATCACTGGGATCCTTCCTTACTTGGGTAATGGCACTAGGACTAGGAAGACGCATAATAGAAGATAATTTTGGTATTAACCCAGTCATTTAATTCATTACTCACAAGGCAAGTTCAAAGATTGCCTAAGAAAGGTGGAACTAAGCCACAATATCTCATCCCAGCAGCACTGCCCATTGAATGCACCTACCTTTGTGAACATTTTCCAGATGTAATTCAAATTAGTGAATTGATTCTGTTCTTAATACAGTTGATGAATAAAGATATTAAGAATATTAAGAAACTAATTATGGTACATTTTTCATACTGGATCTTTTCTTCCTCCAAATTACCCTCTTTTCTTTCCAAACTAAACAATCTCATCTAATGTTCATGTAGCAGTTTTCCTCTTAGATACTGTTAATTTTTTCCTTTTCCCCCACCACCCTTGTTTCTAATTCTGTCAACTTTTTATCATCTACACAGAGGCAACCAGTGTGAAGGAGCTTGGGCAAATGGTGGAAGAGGTGCGAGGGTTTGTCAACGAAAAACTTTTCATCTTTGCCCTATCCTTTGTTATCACCAGGAAGCCGGTAAGAAAACATAAGTATAAGTACGTATTACTTCAATTTTTTTTTTAATACATTCTGAGACCATGATAACCATGACTCAAAAATTTGACTCAATCTGTGACAGAGCCTGTAACTCAATATGTTTATATACATCAAATAAATTTTCCCCATAGAAATTAATTGAGATTACATAAATTCATTTTAGCCATCCACCCACAAAAAATTGTTACATGTTTATTATTAGAGTAAAAGTGAACTACGTACATGTAATAAAACTCAGTTTACCAAACGATCACACTAAGACTATCATACACTCATCTTATTCACTTCACAAATTTTGGCATATTTCTAAATCTTCAAATGCTTACTTTATTTTAGGAACCTCGGTTGTACTTAAAAATAGTCAACACAGCTTCCAGAATAACTGTTCTTGTTGTGTGCAAACCACCTAGATTAAGTACTTATTAAGTACTTATACAATATTCTGAATCAGTTTGACAGAAATAAATTGGTGGATATAATGAATCTCATTTTTCAAAGGCCTTTGATCAAGTTCCCACAAACTTTTATTGAATAAGCTAATATCACAGTATCCAAGTTGATGTGTTGAGATGGGTAGAAAACTGCCAGAACAATCATAAACAAAGTTTAGTAATAAATGAAATGGTATTCTGGACTAACAGTCTTATCTAGTGCCTGTTTTCTTGTTATATGTAATATGTTGCTTGTATAACTTGTATAACACCAAACTTCTCCAACAACCTGTCAATTTCCTATTTTTGCACCATATGCCCCACTGTCATGTTTAGTTCTGTAAAATCCTCTTCCACAGTAAAAACAGCTTTTGCTTTTCTTTTCTGACTATGTATATGATAAGCATAGTACTTGTGTTACATTACAGGAAATGAGACATCTGCGCCTGCCTAGCATTGTGGAAGTCTTCCCAAGCATGTTTGTACCAGTCACCACCGTGTCAGAGATGGAGCAGGAGGCCAAGAGATCCACCCCTGACCAAGTAAGTGTGTCTATTGTACTGACTCGTGCTATCTTATATGTACAGTAGAAACATATCATTTTGGTGATGCATGCATTGTATGTGCTGAAAATTCTTATTCAGAACAAATTTTGAGTAAATATAATGAGAAATAGAATAATATCTTTCATCTTGTATGTGCACACCATTTACAACCAAAGTCATTTTGAAACAGCAAACCCTGTAGAAGGAAAACAAATAAGTGAAGCAGAAATGAGCAGCATCCTCCACATTAATTGCCCTTGCATCTAATAAATCTCATTCATCCCAGGAACTCCTTCACTGCCTCTATCATCCTTCTATTCATCACTCTGCACAGTTTTAGCTACAGGAACATCCATTCCCGTCCAATCTTCCTTTTCCTTTATTTCTATTATGATCTAACTCAGTCAGTAATACTTGCATCATCTGTCTCTCTATATGATGTTTTGCACTTCAATATCAAGGTGTCTTCCTTTCATCTCACTCACTTGGTTCACTTTGATATGGAACGTGTAATTTCTTGCATTCATATTCATGTACTTTGGAAGAGAAGATCATCAGCCAGGCTTCAGTCGTGTAATGTTTCATGCATTCCACACTCTTTGCCCTTACATGATTTCATACTCTTTTTTTTCATTCTTTCTCATGTCTTTATTCATTAATTACTTATCTTTAGATTTAAAAGCATATTAGTGCACAAATTTTTAAGTAAACTATGTAGATCCTGTGTAAGATGTGTGCTTTTTGTCTCACTGTGTAGACAGCTAGACAGATGATGGGACTCCTCCTTCTCCAGTTAGTGTATGAGGAAAGACAGAATATAGGTCAAAGTCTTTGGGATCCAACTCTTACTGAAGAAAACAAATTATGTAAACGAAGAACAAACATTATCCTTGAAATAGTTAATTATCATATTTGCCTACTTGGCCTGGAGACCAGCCAAAAGTGACACCAGGCATGTTGTTTTCATATTTTGTGACTGACTTAAGATGTAACTTTCTCTTAGTCAAAGGCTTGAGAGCAAATCTCCATAAATTAACATGTCAGGATTGTTGCTGTATTGTAATTGAAGGTACATATATGCAGAAAGGCTTTGTAGCACATTAGTGCACAAGAAATGTAGTGGATTCAGGAGTTACCCTGCAGAATATTGGAGTAGTATTTGAAACTTGCATTGTAAAAGTTTCTTGCTTACTCTCTTTTTACCAAGACTGGAGGGATGTACAACCTGCTTGACACTTAAATTATATGTAGAGTTAAACACTGCAAAACAGTAATCACAATAGGGAAAGGATAGAGATAAGACTATCTAATATTGCAAAGAAACAATTATCATGTATTAATATGTATTGAAGCATCTTGTCTGCAACCACAAAAATATGTAATATGAGGCCTAATTGAAGAGGTTGACAGAAGGAATACATCACAAAGAGAACTGAATCTACTATTAGATATGCCACAACAATTGTCTTCCCCTGGTTATACAGTATACTGGCCTGACATCACTAAGGTTGGCAGATCAAGTCTCACTTGAGCTCGTGAGTTTAAGCTGATCACTGAGAGATTATTATTGTGGTTGGAGCACCACAGTGGGGAGTTGGGTTCACCTTGATGACATTCTGGAGAGCATCAGATGTGATGGATTCCAGAAAATTAATAAAACCAACAAACTTTATCTTAAACTTTGACTTAGCCAATCACAATTAATATGATGGCTGTTTGGTAGACTATATCTTCATACAAAGGATGTACAGATGACCCTTGACAATGCTGATATGCTTCATTATCCACTTCCTTCTCCACTTAAGTAATGATAATTTCAGGATGTATCCATGACAGTTCATCATCTTTATACCTTACTCATCTTCCTATTTCTATTCTTCAGCTTCATGTTGCTCTTTTTTTCCAATCCTTCATATTTATCCCTTAACTTTTTGTTTGCCACCCATAACTCTTTTCTTTTCTCTGATTTGCAGGAGACTGTGGTTATAGAACATGGACCAGAGTTCTCTAGCAGTCACCTCAAGCCTGAACATCGAGTAGCTTACTGGCGGGAGGACTTCGGCATTAATTCCCACCACTGGCACTGGCATCTTGTCTACCCTGTGGGTCTTGGTGTGAAGAAGGACCGCAAGGGGGAGCTCTTCTTTTACATGCATCAACAAATGCTTGCTCGGTAAGTCCAGAGAGAATGGTGAAAAGCTTTCTGAATGCATTGAAGGAAAATTTGTAGATGATTGCTGTAACAAAAGATTGAGAAGGCAGAAAATTAGGAGGGAATGAATCATGCATTTCTGTGATCCTTAGCTAAACCAATGGAAAGAAGACAACTCAATCTGTGTGATGCAAAGTGGTAAAGCAGGAATGGAGCAGAGAGACAAAAAGACAGATAGAGAGAGAGAGAGAGAGAGAGAGAGAGAGCGGGTGAAAAAAAGGAAACTAAAAACAAGCATGAAATGATATGGGAAGAATGTTAGAAAAGATTCTGCAAGCAAATTGATGTCATGGAGTGAAGGAAGAAGTAAAGACAGTAAGAAAAGTCTTCATGAAAAAGAAAACAAGGTAAATGGATAGAAGAAGGAATAGAGTTCACAGGCTACCAGGGGAAAGGATGAGGAAGAGCAGGATGGAGTGAATGCCTCTGAACCATTTTTCTCCACCAGTTATGACATGGAGCGCCTCAGTGTCGGGCTGAACAGGGTGGAGAAACTGAGTAACTGGCGCATCCCCATCCCTGACGGCTACTTTCCCAAGCTGACCATCAACAACTCTGGCCAGACATGGGGTTCTCGTCAAGACAATACATTAATGCAGGTGAGAGGAAATAGCCACACAAACACAACACACAGAATACTATGAGTCCCACTCAAGCCCTGTATAATACAACTAGGTAAACACACGACTCTGTCTCTTGGAAAACTTCTTAATGTGGGGTGAAATAAATATCAGACATCAGTTTTCAGAGAATGGATTCTTAATTTGCATTTCTTTTGAGTGCTTGTAATGAATAATCCAACAAATAATCTCATCTGATCTAACTGCTTAATCATCTTCCTAAATTACCTAATAGTTATTGGAAATAGGAAAAGTAGAGTTTTAGGAACCTGGAACCATTTCCTTTCTAATGTCCAAAAGAGAAGAAGAAACTATAGCACAGTAATTTAAACCTTTTAACACCTGCCTGTCTGCCTGTCACAGAACTCCAGCCGTGCTGAAGTGAGGTCTGAGGTGTCCGAACTAGAGCAGTGGCACAGTAGGATCATGGATGCCATTCATCAGGGCTATCTTGTTGATGTAAGGATTCCCAAACTTGTGTCTGCCATTGTTTATGTTTGCATCTTCTCATTATATTGTGATTTTTTTTTCCTGCCTGTCTCATTCTTGCTATCCTTTCTTCCTACATGCCCTAACCCCCCCTTTCTCTTTATATTGCCCTCTCTTGTTACATTTTTCTGTTACTCTATTCCATTTCCTGCCACCATTTGTTGTTACATTGTTCAATTCTTACTTTCTCCTTTATATCTTGTTACACTTCCTTCAACATTTTATAGGTAACCCATAATATTTTTGTCCTCTTCAAACATGATTTTCTTATTCAGGGACAATCCTTCCTGGTTTCTGCCCTTTCTCTCTCTCTCTCTCTCTCTCTCTCTCTCTCTCTCTCTCTCTCTCTCTCTCTCTCTCTCTCTCTCTCTCTCTCTCTCTCTCTCTCTCTACTGTTTACGTAATATATTTCTCATCTCCCAAATCTCTATTGCAGCGTAAAGGTAATCAAGTAAAGCTCACAGACACCATCAAACCATCTGAGAAGCGTGGAATTGACCTCCTCGGTGATGCAGTGGAGGCAGACAGCATCCTCAGCCTCAACTCTTCCTTCTACGGTAGCCTGCACAATGTGGGGCACATGATCATTGCAGCTGCCCATGACCCAGATTATTTTCATCAGGTGGGTCACTGAATAAGAAAAGAAGATAAGCTACTTTTCATTTATTTATTTAGTTATTTAAGGGAGCTCATTGCATAATTAAAGGATATACATTGCCCACAAAAATGTTGTTCACTATGAGATGACAGTTCATTAAGCACACCTCAAAATTATGAAAACAAATGTATGCTTAAGAGGAAACTAGTAATAAGTTGATTTTTTTACTTCCTTCCCTCCTTTATATTGTTCAAGCCGTGAAAGAAATGACTGAACAAGGTATCTAAGTGTTTCTAAATTAGATTGACCCATTCCTCCCTGATTGCCAGATTGCCAGATGCATGATATTGACTATAGTGTACATTCAAATTCCCTCATGGATATGGTCTGTTACAAAGTGGCAATGGTTCTATAAAGTATATTCACCTCAAGAGATAGCCGGCCTGGGCTAATGGAAGATGCTGCCAGAGGTGGAAGGTGAAGAAGGTAGGCGTCAGGCTGAGGTGATGGGAGGAAGTTTATTTTTTTATTTTTTTTTTTGTCATTTTTATTTACCATAGACCTAAACTTTCCCACTCAATCACTAAACTTAACTTACTCATACACGCTTAATGCTAGACTTGATTGCTACAGTTTTTTCTTTTCTTTTTTTTCTTCACACATAATTCATGTTTTTCTATGATTTCATGCTTTAATTCACTGGGCATCATTTACTTTTTCTTCTCACCACTGTCCTTTGCACTCTCTTGCTTAGGACATGTGCTCAGACAAAAGAAATTTTACTAAGTAATGGCACAAAACACTAATACAACATGAGAAATACTTCCACAAGGGAAAAACACGTGAACTGAATGCTTCAGAGGCGGAATGTTGGGCGTTTGTTGCACCAAATAGTGGTGGCATACCTGGAGCTAGCTTCTAACTTCAATGTTGACTCACAGCTCAAAGTAAAATAATTCCCTTCCAGGAAAACCTTGGGGTCATGTCAGACATCGGCACAGCCATGAGGGACCCTGTGTTCTACCGCTGGCACAAGTACATTGATGACATCTTCCAGGAATACAAGCTCACTCAGCCACCCTACACTGCTGAGGAAGTAAGGACATCATGTGCTGCAAACTCAATATCATTCGCACACACATGCATGCACACACACACACACACACACACACACACACACACACACACACACACACACACACACACACACACACACACACACGAGGCAAGGCAAATGGGCAAGACTCTTGATGTGGCCTCGCTGTCCCGGTGTGTAGTGTGTGATGCGGTCTCGGCCCTACCCGAAGATCAGTCTATGAGCTCTGAGCTCACTCTGTAGGGAAAGACTGGCTGGGTGACAAGCAGGCGGCCGCAACTGAATTACACACACACACACACACACACACACACACACACACACACACTAATTGTCAAAAAAACTTTTTTGCCTTTTTATTATTGAAAGAACATTATGGTCAAGTACATATGTTTGTAAATACTCCAAATTGTTTTGAAATACCAGAAACTTATTTTTTCATAAGGCTATCCTAAATTATGAGAATATTGATAATGAAAGGATGATTGAGTAACATTATGATTATGGCTTATTTTTTCAATATCTATTGTATATCACCTTCCTTTTTTGCATTCAATTTCCTCTTATGTTTTGTTTAAACCCATATATATATATATATATATATATATATATATATATATATATATATATATATATATATATATATATATATATATATATATATAATTTCCACATTTCCCTCTGCTTCAAAACTCTTGTTCTGCTATTCCTTCTATTTTCTTGTATCTCTTCTTCCATTTTATTATCATAGTACTTGTCTGGCAGTTACTTTCCATTCATTGTTAAATCGGTTTTCTTTCACTCCTTTCACTTTCATCCTCCTCTTCCAACAGCTGTCCCTTGCATCAGTTGAGGTGGCATCAGTGGCTGTAGAGAGTCAGGGTCAGAAGAACCAGCTGACCACCGGCTGGAGCACTCGGGACTTTGAGGCGAGTCGTGGACTGGACTTTGATACTATAAAGCCGAATAAGCCAGTAATGATGCAATTCAAGCATCTCAACCACCATCCCTTTGTCTTAAGCATCAAGGTAAAGTGTGTGTGTGTGTGTGTGAGAGAGAGAGAGTAGGTATATTAATGGAGGAAAAAAGAGGAATAAAATTAAGGAAGGAAAGGAGACAGGTAGTTGTTCAAGGTAATCAAGGAATATGGATGCATATTGTTGTGTCTACACTTGCATATACATTGTTAATGTATGCAACAAATGTGGTGTTTTTTGTAATAGTGAAATATGGAGTGTTTTAAAAGACCAAATGTAAGATCTCAGCATGGTTTGTTCACATAAGAAGGCATAGCGATAGCAATCCCAGTTTTGTGTTCTTAATATATTAAGGTGAAACCAGAGTAGTCCATCACTGTTACAAAGGTGAGGTGCCTCAACATGGCTTTGCTGGGCAGGATCCTTGCAGCCCAGTCACTGCTGCTGAAGTGTTTGCTTGAGGACCCTGACAGAATCTCCACCTACAGGCTGTGCTTGGTGCCTTTTGCACCAGGGATGCCAAATGTTGGTGCTGGTGTCACTGTTGTCTACTGCTTCTCCACTTGTCCAATATGTGGGCACTTCTGTGCCTTGTGTACAGGGTGCATACTCAGTGAGCATCATGTCCACCTGGGGAATACCATGATACCATTACATGGAAGGTCTTCACCAGTCTAGACACCATGTGAGACACTAAGGAGGATAACTTTTATAACAGAACCACTCTGAGCTGGCATCCGGCACTCTGATCAATGACTTTTTCACCTGAGGACACTAGTCCTAGTCACTGGTGTCAAGCACTGCTTACCTCCTGTAGTTTTTAATGGAACTTTTCTTATGATGCCACCATGGTGCCTGAGAAAGCCCTCTCACAACATGTGTCTAACATTGACACTCACCATAGCTCACTGTTGGCCATTATTTCAAATGAGAACTTTCAAATGGTCACAAAATGATGACAGTACATAGCTCAATTTACGTAAGTTTTGCTTTGCACGTCCTCTTCAGGAATGCATCCCCCAAGTATGAACAATTAAGATTTCTTAATCTTACTTCCTCAAGTATCATTAGATTTCCTCCACCTGCCTGAGACAGCTTTGTCTCATTTCATAAACTTGATCTCACACAATTGCAGGTGGTCAACAGTGACAGTTTACCAAAGGAAGTGACTGTGAGGATCTTCATGGCACCCAAACTTAATGAAAGAGGAGTGGAGATGAACTTCATGGAACAGCGCCTCCTATGGGCTGAGATGGACCGCTTCACCCACAAATGTGAGTTTTGTTGAAAGGGGATGAAGGAACAAGACTGTAGGGGAGAGATGGGGGACATTGGCTTTGACCTGATTGCTGTGTAGGGGAGGAATAAGAGTGGTTATATTATGATGGTAGAGATAAGGGAAAATAGGTTTTTGAGGATGAAAGAGAAATGTTGAGGGAAGGCTTTAAGGTGATGGAATTATGGAAGGGAGGCAAGTAAGTATAATAGAATGGCTATATAGCAACACCTATGCTTTGTCACTAACATTTCTTATGAAAAGTATGACTGCACTGTTCATCTTTTCTTTGTATTGGTTGATAAATGAGTACCTTGGGAAATATGAGGAAGGTAAGCTGTGGAGACTCAGATGTTTCCCAAGGTAACATATATCCACCACAGTTGTTAACACTAGTGAGATAAAGATGAGCATTGAGGCCACAAACAGTTATAGCATGTATCCCCATAACTCTTAACCTTTACATGAATTTCTTAGGAACATTTGACAAGACAGCACACTTGGTTACATCAGATTCAGTTATGTGATGCAGTGAATAGTGGAGTGAGGTAATAAGCAACTTTAAATGTGCCAAGTCTTATACTTTCATGTCTTTTATATCTCTCCCTGTTATTATTCCTTCACAGTGAAGCCTGGCCCGAACCACATTCTGCGGTCCTCCACCTCTTCATCCATCACAAACTCAAATGACTTTACTTTTCGTGACTTGGAGAAGCAGCCAAACCCAGATGACCCAGGTGAGTGAACAGCAGCATAGCACACAAGTGATCAATGAATGGGTCACACCTGCATGGATGAAATAGCAACCATGTACAATTATGAAAACATCATGTATCATGACTCCTATAAGAACCCATATTGTAACTTATTTTATGTGATATTCTTACATATAAAGATTAAAAAATGAAAAATTATGCTAGAATTATAGTTAAAAGATCATTTGAGACATTTTCATTATATATGTGGCCCTAAAGACTCCAATAGTACATCATACAGGTAATAAAGTCTTTCAAGAAAGTGGGAGTGACTGAGATTGCATTTGGCTTACACTTCACAGTTGCTCGTGAAAATACCTTCTTTAATTTCTGTGGGTGTGGCTGGCCCCAACACATGCTGCTGCCACGTGGAAAGCAGGAGGGAATGGCCTTTGAGCTCTTTGTGATGGTCACCGATTGGAGTCAGGACAAGGTATGTGCTTCTATGCTTATGTTCTTATTAACAGAGTAGATATGATAGTAGAATTGGTACCCATAGTAATATTAATGTGTGTATGTGTTTACCAGTATTGTATATAAGAAGTGAATTGATGTTGTTAAAGCAGTAAATGATGTAAATGGTGGTTAGTGGCAAATCAGTTCATGTTATTAAGACTCCGGCCTATATATGCTACAAGTTCTGCTTCTCCCTGTATCTATTTCTTTGTGCAATGTATACTTAAATTCTTGTTTAGTGAACAGAAGAATCATCATTAATAAAATCAAATTGAAATTGACAAAAGCAATTGAGAAGAGGTCATGGATGAAATACTTTTATTCTATCCACCTCTTCTCTTGGGATAATTATAATATAGATAAAAAGAATATGTGAAAAGGAAAGTTCTGAGCTCTACCAGATTTTAAGTCAGGCACAACTTTTTATTCCACTAACCTCAGGTAGCACAGCCAGAAGGTGCCCGTTCCTGTTCTGCTGCTGCATCATTCTGTGGTATTCTGGATGCCCTCTACCCTGATGCCCGGCCCATGGGTTTCCCCTTCGACCGTCGCCCGATGCCAACCCTACTCAACAGACGTGTGGAAAAGACTTCAGATCTGACACGTCTCAGCAACATAGCCATGCAAGATATTACCATTACCTTCACCAATGCTCAGATCACCCAGTAAACTGGGTGGAGTTGTGGTCTCTTGGCTCAAAGGACCTGGATGATGTGGTGTTGTGCTGGCTGATGGTCCTGCACTTCACCTCTATGCAAATGTGACGGGTATTTAGTCTTAAAAGAACACTTGAGATTTGCAACAGGACTGTGTTGAGAGTTTCAGGAGAAATGTAGGAAATGGTCTGGTAAAACATAGAATTACATTTTCTGCAAGCTTTACTTACCAGTAAGTTTCTTTCTGAACTGCAAGCCTGTATTGAGACAAAAAAAAATTAATTGTTGAAACATTAATGTAGGATGAAAAAGAGTAATTTTGACTTTAAAGGAAATGTTTTAAAGAACAAATTGTACAAGTTGCAGTTTGGTTTAGGCACTGAATAAAAGAATGAGTTGATCTCTTGATACATAATCATAAACTGCAATAACCTTTAGTTTATGTTTGCAAACTTATATGTATATAGTTCAAAGTATGAAAATCATATAGGAATTCTTCTCTCCTTTAGTACCAACTTCTTTTTGTAATGCATGATGATAGACTTAGTACCAGCTTTTTTTTTTTATAATACATAATACTCTTTAATCAACGTGAATTATGACACCTTATATTTTTATCTTGAGTACTTGCAAAAAAAACCTTGAAAAGAAAATGATTCTGTTTTCCCTTTCTGTGGAATTGCTGGATTGTCCCATTACAGATGGAGGGGTTGCTGTGCTCCTGCTGTCCCATATCTTTATTTCTTTGTTTGTAATATGATCTTAATATCGGGTAGAGTTTGCACACTCTATTACATTGTCCAGTCTGTTATGGTGAATCTATGAGATACAGAGGTGGATTAAAATTGTGAGGAGAGGATAGAAGCTAACCTGCTAAATTCCTGCAGCTATCTCTGGAAATTGACGGCGAGCCAATTTAAGCCAGTTTTATTTTATTTTTTATTTAATCTTCAGTGCATTTTTTCAAGTTATATGCAGAGCTATTGTCATGTAATAATAGTACCGCACTGCTACACCTCCACCAACACAGATCTTCCTCCTTGTTTCCTCTACCTTTCCTTCAATTTTGAATAGTTGGGAATATAGAAGTAGGTAGGGAGTTCCAGAGTTTAGTGAGTGAATGTGTGTGTGTGTGTGTGTGTGTGTGTCACTACATCTTCCCATGCTGTCGAGTAACCAAACACTCTACATCAATAAGCTGCAAGGCAATCTACAGCAAGACAGCATGAGCGTGCAGGTTAACACACAAAAGACACATCCGGTGGTTGGCTAATTGTACGTGAAAAAACAAAAAAAACTATCAGAACACACACACACTAACCACTGGTGTGCTACACAGTAGAGCAAGGTAGTGCACACTTCGCCACCAACACCTTGATGTATTCTGATTTTGAGTGTTCGTCGCAGATTAGTATATTTAGATATTTATGCTTCTTTGTGTCATAAGGATAATTATAAGAATATCACTGTTCCACATTGTTTCGAATCTCAGGTGTTCGAGTGTGATTCTGGAACTTTGACTGGCAGTGCGCGTGCGCGGTTAGTTCTTCACAGCCAATGAAAAACTAGGGATAAATAACAGCCAATCAGATGGCTTTGTATCTGCAAGCCAAGACTCAGTGTGCGCCATGATGCTGTTCTCGATCACTCTCTCGCTATGTCTGGTTGTGATGGTATTCGTTCGCTTATTTTGAAGGTACGTGTAGCAGCCATTTTCATATTACTATTATTATGCAACATTGACATCTTTTAAATCATACGGTGTTAGCCAAAAACTGTGAAGCGTCCCAAGTGTCGGTGAGAGTGCAGTTCTCGTGTAGAATAAGGTGTATGGCTGTCTGTGCACTTCCGGATTGGACACACAAAGAAGCGGCTGTACTTTCTCCACGCTGACTCGCCCTCACTCTTCTCGCTGATCCTCTCCTATCCATAGCCATTCTCAATCTGTTGTTCTATTAAGTATCAACTCACTCACACTGATTTCCCATTAAACTTTTAAGATTTACCTCCTCCACCCCCCCCCCCCTCCTCCCCACTCTCTCTCTCTCTCTCTTGGACCTTTGTGTGTCAAATAGCAATTAAAGATCACACTTTGCACTACTAAAGTACATAATTATATGATGTGCATTATGGGATATGTAGGTGAAAGATATTCGGAACCTCATAAACATCCGCAAATATTAATGTTTTGATATCTGCAATCTTATCGACATCATCTTTGCCGGTTCCGTATGTATCACACACACACACACACACACACACACACACACACACACACATATATATATATATATATATATATATATATATATATATATATATATATATATATATATATATATATATATATATATATTATTGTCGTTAGTTCGAAATAACTACAATGGAATTCGATACAGTTCAGTTTAAAAACAAAAACAAGAGAGAAACTAGCTATGTAGACTCCCTGTCATGCTGTGGTTAGTTAGCAATGAGAGGTGTGGTGTAGCATCAGAAAGCACGTAACTCCACCCTCACTTCGCCACAGACACTACGAGACGAGGAGCCTTTTTCATGCATCACTTTGTCAATGTTTTTGGCGTAGGGTGTTACGAGTCTCTCTCTCTCTCTCTCTCTCTCTCTCTCTCTCTCTCTCTCTCTCTCTCTCTCTCTCTCACACACACACACACACACACACACACACACACACACAGTTCATTGCCGTTCGTTCGAAGACATTACAATACAGCTCAGTTCAGCAATTTGAA
>CM035197.1:10406677-10431677 GCA_020233015.1 Callinectes sapidus
GTGGTGGTGTTGGTTGTAGTAGTAGTAGTAGATCTTTGGTTTACTACTCGAACTTAATCTGACGAGAGAGAGAGAGAGAGAGAGAGAGAGAGAGAGAGAGAGAGAGAGAGAGAGAGAGAGAGAGAGAGAGAGAGAGAGAGAGAATCCTGTTTACACTTACGTGGTGGTTACCGGATTGTCCCACCAGGTGTGTGTGTGTGTGTGTGTGTGTGTGTGTGTGTGTGTGTGTGTGCGTGTGTGTGTGTGTGTGTGTGTGTGTGTGTGCGCGTGCGTGCGCGCGAGCGCGCGTGCGTGCGTGTGTTGAAAATTATAGGAGAGGGGGCACACACACACACACACACAAGTAAATTGATTGAATGATATTTCTCTCTCTCTCTCTCTCTCTCTCTCTCTCTCTCTCTCTCTCTCTCTCTCTCTCTCTCTCTCTCTCTCTCTCTCTCTCTCGGTCTTACCTGAATTACATCGTCAAGGTTTTCCCTAAGAAGTATCACAGGCCAGAAAGAGGAGGGGGGAGAAGGGTGCGTGGCTGAGAGACACAGGAAGCAAATGGAAAGAATTTTATGTAGGTGGTTATCACAATTCTTTTCCTATATTGTATTGTTTTTCTTATTTTTCTTTTCTTTGGCTTATTCTCTTTTTTTCAAATGCGCCAGCGTAAGTATTGCTGCTGCTACAACTACTACTACTACTACTACTACTACTACTACTACTACTACTACTACTACTACTACTACTACTACTACTACTACTACTTTTACGAATGGATGCAAATATTAGAAATGTTTCACAGTGGCACCGAATCCATCATGTCTAGACAAAACACACACACACACACACACACACACACACACACACACACACACACACACACACACACACACACACACACACACACACACACACACACACACACATGTTCTTTGTCATTAACTCGGTGGCAGACTGAGAATCTTAGGAGCTTTTGTGCTGAAGCTATAGTAATTAGAAGAAACAATATAAATAATGAAATATTTTTAATTCAGTAGATATATATCAGGATTTTACTGTCATTGTGTCTACTAACATTGAGTACTGTGGAAAATTAAATGCATATACACACAGAAAAAAGATTATATGATGTAGATTTTGTTTTCGACTTTACACAACTATTTAGAATATTATACAATAAAATTTGCTGTCTGAAGAGTTGCCTCTGTTGTGAAAATAATGTCGTAACGGTAAAAGATCTGGGAAAAGAACATTTTTTGTCTTATCCAGCTCCTTAACTAGAATGGCTTGGCAGTTAAGAACTTTGCTTTCATTCAGCCATCTAGAAACAAGTACTAGCTGCCAGAAAATTTTTAGTCCATGGAAAAATTCATGAGCAACTTTATGAAGCACATGGATTATCGCATAGAGCCAGTGACACCCTGGTAACGTTACTGAAGGCTGATGAGTCCTCTGGGAAAATTATTGTCGAGGTCAGCAAGTGCTACCATTCACTACAAACATTTTAGGGAGGGGAGCGAGGGAGGCGGACGTGGGAGAAGTGGGGCCTTCCGAGGGTATGTATACGAATATGAAGAGCGACGGTGTCATTTCACTCTCGTCTGGCTCCGCTCTACCTCACGACCATAACAGGTGTGTGTGTGTGTGTGTGTGTGTGTGTGTGTGTGTGTGATGGTGGGGAGGAGGGTGCTCAACAATTAACATTATCTATTTTGTTTCTGTAGTTCCTCTCGACTCAATATATTAAGTTCCCTGGTTCACGCTCGTTTCAGTACTACTTTTATTATTATTATTATTATTATTATTATTATTATTATTATTATTATTATTATTATTATTATTATTATTATTATCACATACTTCATTCCAGTCACTTTCTTGTCCACCTAAACTTAAACCATCACGTGCAGCGTATCACAACTGATTTGTGTGTGTGTGTTTGGGGGGGGGGTAATAACAAGCAAGTATATATAGTATGTTGAAGGATACCATATATTGATCACCGCGAAATCAGATAAATATTATTTTGTGTACTGGAATGAGGTTCCACAGTATTTTAGATTTGTTTTCATGTACCTCGGCGTGTCATCTCAGTTACGTTTAACATATTCTTGTAAAGATTATTGGTTTTCTTTTAACTGTCTTCATGACTGAATTGATACTTTAACAAAAATCAATCTAAATGGCAATGTTGCTAATTATGTCCGTGGCCCTCAGGAACATTCCTTGTGAAAGCCTAAATATGTGTTGTTGAATATCAGCTCGTCTCAAGGCGCAATACATACTAACTTTGACACGATAATATTCAAGATATTCTAAATTGAAAAATATCGTTAAGTATTTGAAAAAGAAAAATAGCTCTCTTGCCTAACTTCCTTTTTCTCTAGGATCTCCAAAATGTGTTTTGGCATTTTGATTATTATGGCTAGGCTTGCTTTATTAGTAGGCTTGATTCCATAGGAAAAGGTACCTTTGCAGTTTCACTCAACCAATGGATCTCTGATATGGCTTGTTTTAATTCAAGTGAGGAATGTACTGAATTGATTCATGATGAACATGATTACCGTCGCAAATGCATATTTTTTCGAGGATTTTTTAAAAAATTCCAACTTATGTCACCTTTCATTCCCGACGATCTTGGGGAAACAGTTCGGATTTTGGGGGCGGGGAAGCATTAAATTGAGTAATGTGAGTTGCAGAAGAGGTTGAAAATCAGCAAAATCACACCCCAAAAAATATTGAAAATATCCACAAGTTCCCAAAAATCATTAGCATTGAGAGATAGGCATAAGTTGGAATCGAAAATATACATTTGCGAAGGAAATGTTATACCATGAATCATTTCACTACATTTCTCACCAGAAGAGCATAAGCCACATCAGATACTCGTTGGTTGAAACTACTAATTGACCGAAAAAATATCTTCGTATCCGTTACTTTGATTTAAAGAGTGATTGGCTAGATAGTATTAATATATAATTGATATTAATTACGATACTCCTTTATTAATGTATGATTAATACTAATTAATGCACTTAGTCTTCATATGAAGGAAAGTAGTGTTACCTTATTTCGTGTTTTAGTTTTGTATTTCATTAGCGCAGCACAGCCGCTCATTAGCATTATGAATACAAAAGAAAAATCGATTTTTTCGGGGGTGGGGGGCCCTTTTCATTAAGGTTAGACATTCGAATTACCGTATACATGTGTACACTACTGCATTATTATATAGAAGTATGCACTTGTCATAAAATAACTGCTGTGAACATTAGCATAGCTAATAATAAAAGTACAGTCACAGTCGCATCCTGACCTAGAGATACAATAAAGATGGAATGTCTTAAGTTATCCAACAAAGCACAAAATGCCTCTCACTAGCGTGCCGTGTTGGCAGGCTGCGTAGTCAGTGTCTCGTGTCCCATTGATTGCAGGTACTGCATGTTGTCTTTAGTCATCGCAGACATGAGTACGATCTCAATGCTGATGTTGCTGGGATGGTGGCTAGTGTCTTGGCTGCTGTTGAGGAGTGGGGCAAAGTGGACGACAAAGAATCGAAAAATAAGTACTTCACTATTTCGCTTCCAGTTTTAGGCTGATTTTAGCTGAAAGATTTCTATAAGATTGTTTGCTCAACCTTTAAACTTCCCTCCTTCAGAATATGCAAGTCAGCTGTACTACTTTGTGGTTTTCATCTTTGGCATCTTCCTTTTTTTCATTTATCAATTTTCCCTAAAAAAATAAAAGCAGTTAGAACTGAGTTTTTAGTTTTCATCATATTTTATTTACTTTATTTTTATTTTCATTTTTATTTTGTTTTGAGGGGGGTGGCTTTTAAATCACAGCCATATTTCAATTATGATGATAAGTGTTGCTTCTTGATATGTGCTCGTCTGACATTCTCTTCCATGACTTCTTATATTGTTTGCCTATTGCGGTTTCAAAGGTGCCTTTAATCAGCATTTCGGTAGTAGCTTTGCCAGTGGCGTGGGCTAACTCAACACCATGTTCTGTCCTTCTTAGTGTCTTGACAATATATTGATATTGCTAAAAGTGCAACGGGCATGGGCAAATATGTGGTTTTGTGTCATGCTACTGAGCTCATCAAGGTTAGCGTTGTGACAGGTTAGGTCACCAGTTGTTGCTCACCGGCTTTCACAGCTTCCCACCGACACGCCACCCCTCGTCTCTCGCGTAGTATTCATCATTATTATTATTATCATCATCATATCATCATCATCATCATCATCATCATCTCCACTACCGCTACTACTGTTATTACCACGAATGCTACCACTACCAATACCATAATGACTCTCTATAATAATAATAATAATAATAATAATAATAATAATAATAATAATAATAATAATAATAATAATAATAATTCCTCCATTCGTTCCCTCTACAGCAAACGAGCTTTATCTCAGTCACACCACCGAGTACCCGTTGGTCACCATGGAGAGCGAACAGAAGCAAGTGTTGGACATGCTCCAGCGACCTTTTCGGCAGCAAACTCAAAGAGAGGAGGTGAGAGAGAGAGAGAGAGAGAGAGAGAGAGAGAGAGAGAGAGAGAGAGAGAGAGAGAGAGAGAGAGAGAGAGAGAGAGAGAGAGAGAGAGAGGAGGCGGGGGGGGGGGGGGGGGGCAAGATCCGAAAATATAAGTAATCGCGGATCCGATTACTTGGCCAGGCGGATCCGTGGGACTTGTTGGTCCGGACCCAATTACTACGGGGTCCCACTTGCGGCGCGGTACTCTTCTGGGAGCGAGGCGGGACTGAGGCGGTAGACGATTACTGGCAGCACGGGATTCGGCTCTGGCTGGACCCGATTACTGGCGAATCCCGCCCGCTACTCTTCTGGGAACCAGCAAGACGATCTCTAGATCCATGAGGAACCAAGGATAATATAGTCAGACTATATTATCCTTGTGAGGAACCCAGACGAATACTGGCAGCGCGAGATTCGCCTAGAGATATTATATACCCTTTGAATAGTGTCAAGTGCTTTCTGAATCTGGACCCTGATTCGGACCGTCCCGCGGCCGCTAGCCCTACTGAGAGGGAGAAGTGGTGGCAGACGTGCTTCGTGAAGCTCCTACAGTTCCAACTTTTCCTACGCGCTGGCTTGTGGGTGCAGCCAGTATTTATGCTAGCTGCTAGAGGTATGTTTTCATCCATATTCTGAGCAGGGCTAAAACCAGAATGTTCCACATAAATTCGTCTAAGAGATAAATTTCTGGCAAAGGAACATAGCCTCCACCCACCACCCCAGCGCCATCGATGTTAACTACACCCTAATTAATCAACTGTTCCACCCATTGTTTCTCAGTGCCCTATCTCTGCCGTACATAATACTATCACCGCTGTTATGGCTTCATCTGGAACCCGATCAAAGAATAGGAAGACTGGTGTAACTACTAGTGGTAAAAAAGTTCCTCATCCCAAAATTCAGACACAAACAACATTGGCGGGAGCGGTAGGCCCATCTCAACTACCGCCACCACCACCACCGCAGTTGTGCCTGACGTAGCAGAGATAATCACCCAAGAGTTATCCAAACCAAACCCACCAGGTGATATGCAGTTACCATTATATGCAAGGTAATGCAGAACAATGATAAGGACAAACAAATTGATCTGCTACAGTCTAAAATCAGTGTACTGGAAAATAAGATCATTGACCAAGAAACCTCAATAGATGACGTAGATTAGTACGAACGTAAAGATACTGTGATCATTGGTGGCTCCTCACTACCTGATGAATCTGTACATGAAAGCCCTTCATATGTTGTAGTAGGCATCATCAAGGGTAAACTTCATGTCAATATGTCATTGTTGCCGACAGATTTAAATAGTCGATTGCATTTGAAGTAATACTTGACATCATTAAATTTTTAAACCTGACTGATTTATCCAAGCTGAATATTGCATGCTATATGTATGTATACCCAGATCAAATCTAACCAGTATAACATCCAGCCCCTTCACTCCTATTGCACACGCAACCAAAATTCTTTGCCTAATCCCAGACACAACCTAGCGTTGTTCACACATTCATTATCTCATCTTGGACCCAAAATATGGAATAAAACTCCCAGCCACATCAAACAATCACCCAGTCTACAGTCCATTAGAAATAGCTACAAAAAACACTTACTCTTTCTACTTCCTTAGCAAATATCTTCCTCCCTAACCTTATAATTCAGAAAATTATACTTTAGATCATGTTATTTCTAATATTTCATAAAAAATGTATCTCATAGACTAGTTAACACCCAGGGGATCAGACATTAACGCATTTATTTGCAAATGTAATCAAATTGTGTTATGATACCTTTTCAACTATTTATATTGCATTCTGTTTATATTAATCTTACTGCTTCAACATAGATTTTTGTCTTTACCATCTTTGTGAATAATTATTTTGTTATGTTTATTATTTTCAAGAGGACTATCATTTCTATATTTCATTACCAGAGAATGTCTTGCCTTTTGTTACTTTGTTACCTTGAACATAGGATTTTGTCATTACCACCATTGAATAATTACTTTGTCTATTATTTTCTAGAGGCCTGTCATTAATCTATTGTATTGTCAGAGGATGTCTTTTCTTTTCTTTTCTTTTCTTTTCTTTTTTCTTTTTCTTTTCATTTATTTTATTTTATTTTGTTACTTTTTTGCCTGTCATAAATTGCCCAAAAAGCATTCTGCTTCATAAGGGCTGTTTTATCATCAAAATAATGAATGTAATCAACTCACACTTGTAAAAGAAACATAATAAACTGTTAAACTGAGAAAGTGTGTGTGTGCGTGTGTGTGTGTGTGTGAATGACTGACTGACTGAGACCTGCTGACTTCGTTCATCGCTAAGCAATCTGACGCATTTCTCCATAGAAACCACCTCGAATTCGGAGAGCCACGGCTTCACGTGTAAAACCACTCACTCTCAGTACGTCATACAAGAGTGGATTGGAGGTGCGTTTGACCAACAATATTTTGATGGTCAGAGTTTAGTAGTCTTGTGTGATGTCTTGTACTATGTTACGGTGCAGTCAGCTTTGTCACCTGGGTCACCTTGCCCTATACAGTCCCGTAATTGCATATTAAATACACGAGCACATTTTAGATGCGTTTGTACACGTTTGCACCTCGAAACTAACCCTGTTCCGTCCCATTTCAATGTTGCTTGGTTTCCTTGGTCACCTTAGCATCACTGTTTTTTTTAGATATAAAAGACGTAGGTAGAGTGTCTCTTTTGCTCTTGCTGTTGTTAAGAGGATTTCCACGTATTGTCATGTTGAGATCACACAGCTTGAAACAGTCCCAGGATTAACCGCACTGTCAATGAACTGAATAGTAATAATAATAATAATGATGATGATAATAATATAAAAATAATAATAATAATAATAATGATAATAATAATGATAGAAATTATAATGATAATAATAATAATAATAATAATAATAATAATTATTATTATTATTATTATTATTATTATTATTATTATTGTTATTATTATTATTATTATTATTATTGTGATTATTATTATTATAATAATAATAATTATTATTATTATTATTATTGTTATTATTATTATTATTGTTGTTGTGATTGTGGTTATTATTATTATCATTATTTTTATCATTAATATTATTATTATTATAACAATTATTATTATTAATATAATTATTATTGTTGTTATTATTATTGTGATTATTATTATTATAATTGTTATTATTATTATTATTATTATTATTATTATTATTATTGTTATTGTGATTATTATTATTATCATAATTTTTATTTTTTATAATTATAATTATATTATTATTATTATTATTATTATTATTATTATTATTATTATTATTATTGTTATTATTGTAATTGTTGTTGATAATGATAATGTTGCTCATATTGATTTCATTATGGATCCTGTACAGTGTACTGCACGTTGCCAAAATATTTATTTTCGTGGAAATATGGTGTTGGCTTTACACTCATTATTCATATTATTTTTTCTAACCTTTTTTCATTGTTTCTGTTCCCGTATAAAGTTTGTACACTCCTCTGGTACCACATCTCATTGATCTATTGCTGTATTGGGAAAACTGTTTATTCACATCTTTATCTTGTCTTGCTGGTTTCATGTTGTGCCATACTAACACTGGGTTCCCTAATTAATGCAAGTAGTTTACTTACATATATCTCCTCCCTTTCACTGCTCTTTTGCAACGTTGTGTGTGTGTGTGTGTGTGTGTGTGTGTGTGTGTGTGTAATATTACTTGTATTTCACATTTCATGCATCTCTTTTATCTCCTCCAGGGTCATCCCATTGTGTTTGAAGTGGGTACCCGAGTGGCAGGAAGTGAACCACCTCCTCAGCCGTTGGCTCTTGCTCGATCCATTCCCAAAGGCACTGTCTTCTCCATCTTTGTTAAAAACCATCGCCTGGCTGCCAAGGAACTCTGCGACTACTTCATGGGTGAGGTGTATGCATACAGCTTTTTCCACTTAGAATAACCTGCATTTTCTTTACCTTTGTTTCCCATTTTACTGATTTCATTGTTATCCACACAGAGGCAAGCAGTGTGACAGAGCTCAAGGAAAGGGTGGAGGAAGTACGAAGATTCATCAACGAGAAGCTTCTTATCTTTGCCCTATCCTTTGTAATCGTCAGGAAGCCAGTAAGCAAGCATAAGTATTATGCAAAAGTATACTCCATATCATTCTGATACAAGACATCATGATAACTTTAAAGTTTTGTTGTGTTGCTCATAGGTAATTGCTACTACAACACAAAAAAATTATTCAAGAGAGGAAAATGGTTAATGTCACAACAATATGAATTTTACAAACATGACCATCTTAAACACATGTTTGTGTTATTTGATAAGCACTCCTCTTTTTAGGATTTATGCAAATTTTTCATTATTGCATTTCTTTTTTTATATAATTTTCAATTGAATAGAGTCTGTACCACTCTAACAGATATATTCCATAGAAAGGGAGAGTGAGTGAGTGTGTACACTTAAGAGTTTAAAAATTTTGCATTTCTTTTCTGACAATGTAATGTATAATAAGCATAGAACTTGTGTTACTTTACAGGAAATGAGACATCTGCGCCTGCCTAGCATTGTGGAAATCTTCCCAAGCATGTTTGTACCAGTCACCACTGTATCAAAGATGGAGCAGGAGGCCAAGAAATCCACCCCTGACCAAGTAAGTGTGTCTCTTATACTGACTTGTGGTATCTTATATTTACAGTAAAACCTCTGATCACATGTTATTTGGTGACACACATAACGTATGTCCTGAAAATTCTTATTCAGAACAAACTTTGAATATTAGAAACAAAAGAAAAGGAAATTACTTGTTTCAGCTGAAAGGTGGGGAAAAATGTTGTCAAAGTTTAAGAAGCCATGAGTATAGCTCATAGGCTTTCAGGATGTCAATCTTAAACTCATCATAATCCTCCAAGTCATCCACTGACATTATCTCATAAATTTAAAGTGCAACATATTAGCAACAAGGCTTACCCAACACTCAATGCCCAATCTCCCCTCGGACCGTGGCCAGGATACAGACCTGTGCGTTTAGGGATCTCTTGGCCCCTACAGTCCATATGGTTCCACTGTACCATGGCAGTCCAATTCTAAAGTTTTCTCAATTTTTGAATCATTGAAGTACAGTGAAGACTCAATAATCAAACTTAATTCATTCGAGTAACAAAAAGTTTGACTACCAATACCTATAAAGCAGATCATTCATTCTAACCTTAACAAAACCTTAATCTTACAAAAATCTGGCCACCTGGTGGACAACTGATTGGAACAAGGAGGGAGTGGCCAAGAGCCTTTCTTTACAACCACATGTGCGAATGTTCTAGTATCAGATATTTTTTAATATCAAGTCAAACTTTTGTCCTGGAGTATCAAAAAGGTTGACTTCCAAGACATTCGAGTACGCAGTCTTCACTGTATCTTATTTTTATCAAACTCAATAATTGACTTCAAACTTTCCACCATCTGGCTTTTACAGTGTCTTTGCTCACTCCATCTTTCGTCATACCATGAGGTGAATTAACAGAATTGGATCAGAATCTTCTCCAACTCAAATATTCTACAATCATTTCAGAATAGTAGATCAATGGCATTTCATCATCTCCCTTTTCAAACTCTTTCTTTATTCCTCACTCCATTCCTCATTTCTCTTCTTCACTGCCTATTTTTTCTAGTCCTTCATCCCTAACACTGCTTGTTACCACTAATTTTTCCTCTTTTCCAATTTACAGGAGATTGTAATAACAGAATATGGACCAGAGTTCTCCAGCACTCATCTTAAGCCTGAACATCGAGTAGCTTACTGGCGTGAGGACTTTGGCATTAATACCCACCACTGGCACTGGCATCTTGTCTACCCTGTGGACCTTAGTGTGAGTAGGGACCGCAAGGGAGAGCTATTCTACTACATGCATCAACAAATACTTGCTCGGTGAGTTCAGAAAGAATAACTAAACCATCTTTTTAGGCTGCCGTGGTACAGTAGAACCACTCGCACTTTGGGGATCTTTGGGATCCCCAAGCGCATGGGTTCAAATTCTAGCCACGGTCTGAGTGGAGATTGGGCATCCACTCAGGGTAACGGCTTCCAGATAATCTCCATTAGGTGGTCTCCTTTAGCCTATAAATTCCCTTAAAAAAGCCCATTGTTAAAAAAATTAAAGAAGATAACTCAATTTGTGTGATGAGAAGTGGTGAAGTGTGATAGGGATGGAGCATTGAAAAAGAGAGAGAGAGAGAGAGTTTGGCAGTTATGTAGGGTATGAAAAGGAAACTGTAGAGCTTTGTGCCAAAGAGGAAAGAGGAGAAAGCAAATTTAGGAAAATGGTTTGAGAGAGGAAGGAGAGGCAAGAATTTCAGATTAAAGACTATAGATTAAGAAAGAAAGTTAGAGTGGTGAAGAAGGAAGGAAATGGTATGGGAGGAAAGTTAGGAAAGATTCTGCAAGGAAATTGATGTCATGGAGTGAAGGAAGAAGTAAAGACAGTAAGAAAAGTAATCATGAAAAAGAAAACAAGGTAAATGGATAGAAGAAGGAATAGAGTTCACAGGCTACCAGGGGAAAGGATGAGGAAGAGCAGGATGGAGTGAATGCCTCTGAACCATTTTTCTCCACCAGTTATGACATGGAGCGCCTCAGTGTCGGGCTGAACAGGGTGGAGAAACTGAGCAACTGGCGCATCCCCATTCCTGACGGCTACTTTCCCAAGCTGACCATCAGTAACTCTGGCCAGACATGGGGCTCCCGTCAAGACAATACATTAATGCAGGTGGGAGGAAATAGCCATATTAGAGCTACAAACACACACACACACACACACACACACACAAACACTGCGTAGTGTAGTGGTTAGCACGCTCGGCTCGCAACCGAGAGGGCCTGGGTTTGAGTCCCAAGCACAACGAGGCAAATGGACAAGCCTCTTAATGTGTATCTAGCCCCTGTTCACCTAGCAAGGTATGGGATGTAACTCAAGGGGTTGTGGCCTCGCTGTCCCAGTGTGTAGTCTGTGATGTGGTTTCAGCCCTACCCAAAGATTGCTCTATGAGCTCTGAGCTCACTCTGTAGGGTAAAGGCTGGCTGGGTGACCAGCAGGCGACCGTGACAGTGAATTAGAAACACACATGAGAGGGATGTAAGAAATGAACTAAGGAAATAAAACAAGAAAAGTACTGAAACTAAGAAGAGGAAATTTTACTGAAGGGTATTAGATATGAGACTGAGGAAATGGTTTTATTTGGGAGAGGAGAGAAGAAACAGAAGAACCACAACAGCAAATAGAGGAGATACAAGTGGTGGGACGAGTAGTAAACTAAGAGTGATGGGTTACTATCAAGTGTACTAGAAGTTAGAGACTATTTAAAGAAAAGTAGACCAGATGTGTAGTGCATTACTGAGATTAAGTTAAAAGAGGAAGTTCATTTAAACTTTAAGGAAAAGCAATACAAAAATAGGAGGAGAGATAGAAAGGAAAGAGGAGGAGACTAATAATGGTTTGAGATTGATATATGTGTGGAAGAAGTGCAATATGGAGATGGCATGGCAGAAGTCATAGGGTTAACAATCAGGACTATTAAAAGGAAGAGGAGGAGGATCATATTAATGTATGTGCCACCAAAGGCTAATACGTGGAGGTTGGAAGCACACAAAGAAGTGCAACTAAAGGAGTCCTGAAGTGCTTAGATAATATGACAAGGGGAGACAGGAAGGTACTACTAGTGGGAGACTTTATTTGCATATGTGTGAACTAGAGAGAGATGGAAATTTGTGGAAATGGTAGGTCATGGAGTCAAGATACGTCACAATTAGCTATGGTGAATACACTGGACCAGTGGGTGGAGGAATTTACAAGGCACAGAGAGGAGGAACCATCTATTCTATGTGTTCACAAGAATCCTGTCTTCCTATTAAATACTCAAGCCCAATGAGATACTCGTAGAGTTATCATGTCATGTTAGAAGTGGAAATGCAAGAATGGCAAGTGTTAAGCTACAGGGTGAATTGTAAAAATAGTAGATTAAATCACTCAAGGACAAATTTTGAAGACCTCTGCTTGAACCTTGTATAATACAACTGGGTAAATACACATGACATTATCCTACCTCTTGGAAGACTTCTATTCTGAATTTTTGCCAAAATGTACTGTAACATTAAAATTTCAGTATAAGAAGTGCATGAAGTGATGTGATGGTGAACAAAACATCAGGTATAAGATTCTTAACTTGTAGTTTTTCAGGGCATGCAATGGATAATGAATTCCAAGAAACAATCAAACCTCTCTAGAACTGGTCTAAGTAATTTGATGATTCTTGGAAATGGGATAAATAGGTTTTTAGGAACTTTGAACAATCCATGTCTGAAACAGATGAAAGTTTAGCACAGTAAATTTAAACCTGTAACATCTGCCTCTCACAGGACTATAAGCGTGATGACTTTGGGCTGTTGCCATTTGATGTCTCTGATCTTGAGCAGTGGCACAATAGGATCATGGATGCCATTCATCTGGGCTGTCTTGTTGACGTAAGAATTCTAAAACTTTTGTCTGCCTACTGTCTATCTGTCATTGTCTACATTTCTTTCTTTGCTGTCAACTTTTTACAATTTTCCATCTCTCCATCATCCTTACCAATGACATCTTGTCCATAGGAACTGTAGAGCTACTGTTCCTCTGTACAGTTAGGTGAATGACTTCATCAATATCAAGTTATGATATTAAAATAACAAATGTTTTGCACCCCCCCCCAAAATTTGACAGATTATTTTCAGAAAGCTCATTAGTAAAATTTGACAGTTGTAATGAAAACTACATAGACAAGAATGAGGTGGTGTAATAGTGTAAGATTTTTAATGTAGCTCTAACTGGTAATGTTGAGGTGTGAGCAGTACAATTCAGTGAGTCATTACATTTATACTGGTTTAAGATGAATGTTTAGGAGAAATGTGAATGGCTTTGTGGTTGTGAAGAAAATAATGTTTTGTTTTCCATGCTAAGTGTCTGTGGGTGACTCATCATAGAGAAAAGTGCTGTGACTGATTTGAAACAATAGTGGTGAAAAAAAGAAAATATTGAAAATTTCTATTCCATCACAGATTCTGAAAATCTATGCTTGAAGTCATACATAGTACATTTCTTTTTCTACAATCTTAAAACATTTTTCTTTTACTCCACATTTCACATGGTATCTTTAGTTCTCCATCTTCCTCAGCATCGTAGTACATTTTCCTATTTCATATTTTACTACCCATTTTACTTATCTTTCATACCTGTACAGTATGAATCCTCCTCTTTTTAACTACCTTTTTTATTTTAGTTTTTATTGCTAGCATTCACTTTATTGAAGGTGTCAGTAATTTTCCATAAATTCTCTCTCTCTCTCTCTCTCTCTCTCTCTCTCTCTCTCTCTCTCTCTCTCTCTCTCAGCGTGACAATACCCAGACAAGGCTCACAGACAACACTAAACCACCTGAGAAGCGTGGGATTGACCTTCTTGGTGACGCAGTGGAGGCAGACAGCACTATGAGCCTCAACAGTCTCTTCTATGGTGACCTGCACAACATGGGGCATGTTGTCATTTCAGCTTCCCATGACCCAGACAATGCTCATCGGGTAGGTCACAAAATAATGAGGGAAGATTTGCTGGGTTTTTTTATTAATTGGTTGATTTTACTGATATGTTTTTGATTTAGGATAAGTCAGCATAAAAGAAGATATATATAGGCCTTATTATTTATTTTTAGTATATATGTTAAATTCATGTTTCACTATACCTTTCTCTTCCAGGAAAACCTTGGGGTCATGTCAGACACAGCCACAGCCATGAGGGACCCTGTGTTCTACCGCTGGCACAAGTACATTGACAACATCTTCCAGCAGTACAAACTGAAACAGCCACCTTATACTGCTGAGGAAGTAAGGACACCATGTGTTGCAAACTCAATGGCACACACACACATACCAATGCATGTAATACAAAGTACAGGTCTTCCCCACTACACATATATACAATTCACCATTATGCAATATTTCACTTTTACTATTTTTGTACCTCATCATGCCTGACCTGTTATATGATTGCTTATGCACACTCATTCCCTCCTCTTACAAATATAGCAGCGTACGTTTTGGAATGTTAGTACATATATTTATTTATGTTTTTCTTCATTATTTTGTATGCAATTTCACATGTGGCATCATAGTGAGTCACTAACACAATCACCCACTCTACAGCAAGATTCTCTCATTATGCTGAAGACATATAACATAGAATTTGCTGTTATTATAACCCCTGGATTAAGAAACAATATGTGCCCCACAGCATACAAATGAGTGTAGCATTGGTGTTCCCTAGTTTTCCATAGTGGACTCCTTCCTTGTCTTAGATAAAAATCATGAGTGAACACACAGGAGGCATGGCTGTTGTGCTAGTGGGAGTACATATTACTCTAAAGGTAGTCCAGAGGTTGGAATAAAATGTCATGGGCACTGAGGTAATGAACATACTGTATTTTTCCTGAATGGGGTTTCCTGTATACTGTGAAGGATGCATTGTTTCTTAGTCTCATTATCAGAATGTGTAAAAACATTACCTTCCCATCTACATACCATGAACTGGATTTTATGATGTATTTTGTTGTCTCTTTCAAATTGTTAATATTTTTCTTTTTCACATCGGTGATCACTAGCACATCATCCACATATCTAGCAGTGAGTCAATTTCATTTCCATATGAGAATAATCCTATTTCCAATCTTAACTTCCCTCTCAATTCATTTTCATTCATTATCAAATCTTCCTTCATTTCCTTCTATCTCCTTCTCTCACTTATGGCCTTCCTCTACTCCAACAGCTGTCCCTCTCATCCGTTGAGGTGGTGTCAGTGGCCGTAGAGAGCCGGGGCCAGAAGAACCAGCTGATCACTGGCTGGAGTACTCGGGACTTTGAGGCGAGTCGTGGACTGGACTTCAACGCAGATAAGCCAGTGATTGTGCGACTCACCCATCTCAACCACCATCCCTTCGTCTACAGCATCAAGGTGATGGAAGAGAGATGGAAGGAAGGGAAGAATGTAGTGTGAGAATAGAGGAAAGGTAAAAGGAATAGAAAGGAAAATTAAGAATGGAGAGCAAAAGTGAGAAAAGGAAAAGAGGAAAGACAGGAAAGTGAAGGAAAGTAAAATAAGAAGAGAGCAAGAGTGATTGAGGTGGATAACATGATTGATTTCAATGCGACATTCCATCTCTAATGCAGTACGCAGGCCAATCAGCTAACCTTGGAAGAAATGAATTTGTAGTTGTGGTTTAAATTTGAATTCTAATTCAGTAGAATCATGCCAGGAGGAGCATCGCCTCGCCTACCCTATGGAACTATTTCTAGTGGTTATGCCTTACAAGTTTCCTTGCAGGCTCCTTTTCTGTACCAAGTAACTCCCAGAAGAAGGCATTACCTTGCTGCAGCCATGAGTTCTATGGGTGTCCCCTTGGCTTCCTTCATGCTGCATTATCCCTTTTGGAGACAACCCAATAACCAGGATTGGCTTCCAGATAGCATGTGTCAACCCCATATAGCCGCAGTTAGCGTTGACGGACTATGCCAGGAAATGGCTTCAAATCAGTCTTGCTGAATTGACACAAGTCATATTAGCATTGGCCCATGATCTTGGGAAGGCATTTAGTACCAAAGACATCAATTCACCTCTCCAGGTCGGTGTTCAGTGTCCATGTCTCACAAGTACAAAGCAAGACAGGGATCACGAGTGACTTGAAGATCCAAATCTTCGTCCATCTGCACAGGTACTGACAACGCCAAATACAGTGGTACCTCTTGATTCGAACTTAATTCGTTCTTTTTGGCTGTTCGAATTGTGAAAATTCAAATTAGGAAACAATTTTTACCATTGAAATTAATGTAAAAACATTTAATCGGTTCCAGTTGATTAAAAAAAAAAAAAAAAAAACTACACTTAACCCCAGCTATTGCAAGAAATTGGTCCCTTAACATCGCCGCAGTACTTAAGAATGCAATAGCCATTGTTAAGAAGTAACGGGAAAAAACAAAATTGGTCCTGACCCACCAGAGTGGCAACATGATTTACCATATTGGCACCTTGTTTTTCCCTCATCTCAACATAATTCATAGATATCATTCGCATTTTCAGAGTACAAAGTAAACACAGATGTGACCGCCATGAATGGCACTGTAGGAGAGGCGATATGGCATATGATCCCTGTAATTGATTGATTGACTGACTGTTAAGTAAATATGAATATAGATGATTGGAGATTGTAACAGCACTTAGAACAGGACAAAATTAAAATGAACTACAAAGAATGGATGGTGAAAGCAGTGTGAAGTAAAAGTGAAATGTGGAGGGTTTTAAAGGTTGAAATGCACGATCCCAATGTGGTTTGTGCATAGAGAAAGGCAGAAAGTGAGATGAAAAGATTTCCTTTAAATGTGGTGTGAAGGAAATGTGTGAAAGAAAGGAGAAAGGGAATCAAAGGATGCAGAGACAGGAATAAATGAAGGAGTTCTTAAGCATTAGTGTTAGGTGCAGATAGACAAATAATGAATAGTTGATGAAGAACTTTGGAATTAGTATCACCCATGAAGTGTACAGTACCAGACCAAAGTGATGGCCAGGTGGGGCGGGTAAACAAGGATTTTGTCCATTTTAAAACCAAACCCTTAGGAGATGGTAGTGAATTCAGACTAAAGTGAATGCTGAGCTGTGTGTAGAGTTGGTTGGTTAGTGTATCTGGCTGGTGTGGGGAGAAGATTGAGTGCTCGTGGAATTTTCCCTACTCGGATCATTGCTTAAAAGAAATTTGGTCTGCAAACTAAGCAAACCATACAACAAATTAGTGCCAGTGAGAGGACAGTGCACCAGTGGATTGCCAGATTTTATGAAGAGGGAGGGGATGACCTGCCATCTCCAAAACCAAGATCTGGGAGGCATAAGAAGACTTTGGATCAGGCCAAGAGTATTTTCAAGTATTTTAAACCATGAACCACAGCCAGGAAATCAAGCAGGACAACCTGGATTTGTTTGGTGGTAGGTCTGTGAGGATGGTATGCCTCTGCATCAAGGATCTGGGCTACAAGCAGTGTCACTCAGCACACTGTCATCTCACTGGCACCAATTTGCTGCACTATGTGCTGGGTTTGCAGGCCAGATTCCTTTAAAGCAATGATCTGAATAATTGCTTCACATGAATATTTCTTCCTAGACATCACATCATGCTTGTAGGGGTGTCTAAAGTCGTAACAATGCAATGTGTTGAAGGGAAAATTCCATGAGCACTCACTGCAGTGATCCTCTCCCCAAGCCAGCTTGATGCACACCATCTGTGGTTGGCACATGACTCAGACCAACCAACACTACACACAGCCCGGTATTCACTTTTCTCCAAATTCACTGCCATCTCCTAAGGTTCTAAAATGGGCAAAATCCTTGTCTGCCCATCCCACTCGACCGTCACTTTTCCTCGGAACTGTAGATAGAAAAGTAAGTACCACAAAGACTAGGAAGAGCCAAGATTTGTGAAATGGAGTTCATAAGCATTAGTGTTAGATACAGATAAACAAATAATGAGTAGTTGATGAAGAACTTTGGTAGCAGTATCACCCATGAACTGTAAATAGAAAAGTAAGTATCATAACGACTAGCAGAACCAAGATTTGTGAATCTTACACTTCCTTAAGTATCATCTTAAGATTTTCTCCACCTGTCTGACAGTTTTTTTTTCTATTGAACATTTCATAAATTTGATCTCACACAATCTCACACAATTGCAGGTGGTCAACAGTGACAGTTTACCAAAGGAAGTGACTGTGAGGATCTTCATGGCACCCAAACTTAATGAAAGAGGAGTGAAGATGAACTTCATGGAACAGCGCCTCCTATGGGCTGAGATGGACCGCTTCACCCACAAATGTGAGTTTTGTTGAAAGAGGGATGAAGGAACAAGACTGTAGGGGAGAGATGGGGGACATTGGCTATTACCTGATTGCTCTGTAGGGGAGGAATTAGAGTAGTTGTACAGTAAAAATCTGTTTACCTGAACCCTGATAATCCAAATTTTACAATGGTCTGAACTTTTTAAAATATGGTTAAAAAATTGATTTATGACCAAAATTAGGTCTCTGTTGGATTAGGCACCAAATCCACTCTAATGGGGAGAGATGGTAGTAGGTGCTGCTTCCATCGACACTCTCCTACACCTCTAAGTCCATACCAGTAGAATTTGAAGTATATTAATGAATTTCTATAAATAAACATGTTTGAATGACCTGGAAGCATTCTATGTTATGCCTAGGACTTCAGGTACATTCATGTTTACTGTGAGTGGTAGGATGTATTGGTTTTGATTATGATTGGTTACAATGATTGTACATTTGTTAGGAAGTATGGTAAGTCTATTTGTAGTGCAAAAGGCCCAAACTCTAACTTCATATAAACATTCCTTAATAGAGGCTGTATCTACTTTTGGACATGTTTATGTGACCTCTTCTGCAACTCTCATTACTCAATTCAGTGTTCTATTACCCCAAACCCATATGAAATATCTCTAAAAAGCCATATATTACACGTCAGCAGCAGCAGCTGGTATAGTCTTTGTTGTTGGTGAGCAGCATTGCCAACAATTCCCAAAATTGATTTTTTTTGTGTAGCAGGCTTTTCTTACCCTCATATTTTTTGTAATTAAGTTAAGGTTAGAATAGGTTACTGGTCAATACAAGTCAATGAAACTGGAAATTGACAACAGGTTATGCAAGCTCTGTAATTGTGTACACATCCAAACGTAGACATAGCCTCTAAGCTCTTACAATCATTCCTTAACACGTTTCAAGCCTTTTGAACCACAAATAGACTTCACATAATTCCTAAGAAATGAGTAAATACTCATTAGTTCTAAAGATTGATAATCACCAACAGGACATAACATACAGTACCTCCATGTCATTCAAACAACACATTTATTTATATAGATTCATTACCGTCTATTGTTAAGGAAGGTATTTTAGGGTAGGGGAGCATTGAAAGCAAGATCTGCTTCCATCATTCTCTCTTAAATGTGTTGATGTGACCTTAGGTTTAGGGATACAAGTGCTGTATTTCTGAACCTAAACCCACATTAACACACACTGATTTACACTTACACCTCTTCTTACAGTAGACAGAGAATGCAGAGCTTTAAAAGATTCCACATTATCTTGTAGTATAAAATCATACAGTAAAACAATTTTATCTGCCACTGTTCTGGATAACTCATCAAAACCATGAAAATAAGGACTAAGGCCAACTATAGCATATCAACCTAACTCTTAATCTTTATTCTTATTTCTTCTGTTCCCAAGATGGTGCACTCAGTTATATCAGATGTAATGTATTGAGTGATAGAGCAAGATAATATCAACTTTTAAGTGCAACAGGTCTTATACTTTCATCCCTTTATATCTGTTATTATTCCCTTGCAGTAAAGCCTGGCCCAAATCACATTCTGCAGTCCTCCACCTCTTCATCCATCACAAACTCAAATGACTTTACCTTCCGTGACTTGGAGAAGCAGCCAAACCCAGATGACCCAGGTGAGTGAACAGCAGCACAGCACACAAGTGATCAATGAATGGGTCACACCTGCATGGATGAAATAGCAACCATGTACAATTATGAAAACATCAAAGCTTTATCAGTCTATATTGTTTAGTCAGGCCACTACTAATGTTCACTGTTCAGATGCGAACATTACACATAATGTGTGGATCTGAGCCTAACATGGGGATAGACTACCAGGGTAACATTGCTACCAGCAGTGATGTTAATGAGCATGCAGTAGCTGCCATCCTTGCCACTCACAGTGATGGTACTGAGCATACAGCTGCCACCACCAGTAATAGTACATATTATGCAATGCATCTGTCACATGAGTGTGTGTTTTATGCTTACATTTGGTGTGATGTAGCAGTGCAACTCTGCCACCTTTACATAGAACTGTGTAAGTATGCATATTTTCTCATATTCTTCATGATATTATAGTGTAGTGATACCACACTGTATATGGTTTTATCCTCACATTTTATGCAACACCATTTTCAATAAAAATAAGTAATAGCAATAAGATAAAACCAAGTTTAACTTAGTTTATGTAAATGATGCCTGCCAGCATGAGACTAACCTGAAGTGGCAGTGCAGTGCTGCCAGTAAGAAGGCAATGCTGTCCAAGTTGTAGGCATATGAATGATGAGTTATATGATTAGTGAGGTTGATGAATGGCAGAATTTCAGTGTAGATGAGACATTATGATTTAGTCTCACTTTAGCTTACTGAGAAGAGTCAAAAGCCTTGGGCAGCCATGACTTGTCTCAAGAGGGGCAAACCAGGATAGCATGCAACCTTGACTCATTTCTGACCAATATGAGTTCTAGCATGCAAATAGTATTCCAAACAATGGTCATATATCAGATATCTTTGTTTTGTGTCCCAAAAGTATATATATATATATATATATATATATATATATATATATATATATATATACCAAGCTGAACTTACTCTCCAGCAGGCATATACTGAGGTATTTTAATTTCTAGAAAACCTCTCTCATCCAAGTTTTACTGCTAATTTAATTATAATTAGCATAAATCACATCTAATGCAGGCTGTTAGTAAAATAAAAACTCCCTCATGTTAATGGAAACATGACTGCCCTTCATTATATTTGTGACATTTTTACATTTAAAGTGGGAATTTATTTCATGAAAGGCTATGTTTATGGTATTTATTATTTTTTGCAACCTTATGACTAATGTTTGAAGGAATCCACATTCTTATAGATATCCAAATCTTTATGTACTGTACCTGTAAGCTATCAAGTAAAAAGCAAGATCATAAGTATGCAGTTGGATTGAAATTGTATTTGGCTTGCAGGTGCTCCTGAAAATTTCCTCTTTAACTTCTGTGGGTGTGGTTGGCCCCAACACATGCTGCTGCCACGTGGGAAGCAGGAGGGAATGGCCTTTGAGCTCTTTGTGATGGTCACTGATTGGACCCAAGACAAGGTGTGTGCTTATGTTCATATGAACATAGTAGATGTGATGGTGCAGATAATCTTGGTGTATGTGTGTGTATTTAACTAGTTGTATTATACAGAGTTTGAGCAGGGCTCATAGTGATACATATCACAGACAATGATAGTGTAATTTTTCCTTACAAATATGGGTAATGGGTAGGAAAACTGCTTCAACTTGGATTGACCCATTCCATCCTACTAGATACTAGGAGACTGCCCTGGCACATTCACATATCCACAGACTTACCCATTCTTACCCAATGTCCTGTTCTCCCCCCCCCCCTCCCAATCTTGTGGCATCCTCCTCTTTCTTCCCCATCTTCTTTTGTGTCCTATCTTAGCAGCTCCTTGTCATATGGCATTCCCTCATTTCTCTTCCTTGTCCCATCCTCCCTGCCTTGCTGACATTCTCACTGAATCCCATTACTTTTCCCTCACTGCCCTTATGTTCTTTCTTCGTATTGTTAATGTCCTCCATCTAATGTAACCCCATCCTGAGCTGCCCCCCCTCCCTAACCCTAGCCTCTGCTTCCCCAATAGTACCATATGGTCTCTTATGTAGCACATTTCTCCCTACATATTACAATTATAATTAAAATTAAACATGAATTTTATCAATATTGTTTTTTCAAAGTACTGCTTATCTTATCTATATTTTCAATAATCTATTCCAACCATCCTAGTTACTATTTAGTCCCAGGGAGCTGTGCCACCTTGAAAAAAGGAACTTGCTGATTAAATTAATTTTCCTTTGACATGGATTCAATTAAGTATTGTCAACAGTTTGTCCTATTAAATATGTAGCATAATACACAAAAAATAGATATGTAATTTCCTGTATATTTAATATGTAAAGCTGGTGATAGTATAAGAAATAAATATCCAAAGAAAAGAAAAATTAGCCCTTCATACCAACAAACTCCCACTCGACAAAGTTTCAGCCAACTTGGGAAAAGTATTAACTGAAACTAAACTGTAGTGATCAGCCCTGTGACAATGAATTCGGTATGCTATGAAGTCCATTTGCCTTGTCTGAGTTGTTAGAAAACTTCTATGCCTTCCAAATATGTAAACTAAACTGGAATGGTACATATTATTTCAGAACCAATTGCTTTCCTTTCCATCATTCCATAATGTATTCAGATAATTATTCCTTGTTTATTGTTTGGAATCCCTGAAACAGTTTCTTTTCCATCAACCTCAGGTAGCACAAACAGAAGGTACTCATTCCTGTTCTGCTGCTGCATCATTCTGTGGTATTCTGGATGCCCTCTACCCTGATGCCCGGCCCATGGGTTTCCCCTTCGACCGCTGCCCAATGCCAACCCTACTCAACAGACATGTGGAAAAGACTTCAGATCTGACACGTCTCAGCAACATAGCCATGCAAGATATCACCATTACCTTCACCAATGCTCAGATCACCCAGTGAAGTGGGTGGAGTGGTAGTCTGCAGACTCACAGAACCTGGATGATGTGGTGTTGTGTTGGCTGATGGTCCTGCACTTCACCTCTCTGCAAATGTGACAGATATTTAGTGTCCAAAGAATACTTGAAATTTGCAACAGGACTGCTGAGAGTTTCAGGAGCAATGTAGGAAATGGTTGGGTAAAAACATGGACAATGGTAATAATAATGGTTTGAATAGCGTTCCCTACCAGTGTATGAAATTTCTTTCTGAACTCCTTTCAGCAAATCTCTATCTACAATGCTTGAATCAATTTGAGAAGAGATATCTCCTTTTCATCCTTTCATGGTGATTACTGTGCATGTCCACTAGGATTGTATACAAGAATGAAACTGACATTGAAGTAGTTTTTTATCTGATGGTAGTACTGATAGTGCCTTCATTTATCAGGTAGATCTTCCTAATATATTGTTTTATCCTGTTTTTATTTTACTTTTTATTGCAAAGGGAAGAGTATGAAGGTGGGAAAAGGAGATGGGTGTGATGCAGGAGATTGTTTTCTTTTACTTTTCTAAATCCCGATCAGTTTCATCTGTCTAGTTTTACTAAATGATCCACTCACAAGAGTTGTATTCTCTTCTTCTACCTTCTGTAATTGCTGTATGTCAACAAACAAAATACATCAGATTCTAATGAATTAATAATTTATTTTACTATATATCCATTGTCCATCTATCTAAGAGAGTTGGCTATGAGCTGTGTTGGCCTACATGGCTCTGGTACCAGGAATGAAAACAGCTCTTTCCTTCTGAATCTTAGAAGATCCAGAAGGTTCAGAATTGCAAGTTCTTGGTATCAGAAACCAGCACTACACTGCTGGACTTGGTATAGCAATGCTTGAGGGGTAGTGAAGGAGATCAACCATATCCTTGTTACTGCAGGGTTTTTAAGAGTGCCAAGTTCTTAGCACTGATCACAGGCTTCTTGTTACTACACTCAAGCTTCATGTCAAGTCCAGAAAGCCTTCAAGATGTGACCACTCCGTGTTTCATCTTGGGAAACTGAAGGACTTTACATGTGCTCAGGAGTATGCAGTGACAGTCTCCAGTTGGTTTGCAAGTGCTCAGCGCCCTTGAGGACCTGGTAGAGCTATGGGATACCTTCAAACATGAAACTCTTGAGGCTACCAAGGAATGTGTTGGAGAGCACCCAAGGTTAAGAAGTGGCTTTGCCTCAGTAGACACTGGGGAGAGTTGGGCTGCCAGACTTGCTGAGAACAGCAACTAGTACAGGGCTCTGACACATAGGACTAGAGCTCTCCTGTGAAAAGACAAGGAGAGGTATTTCATGGGTCTCACTGAGGATGTTGAGTGTCATTTAAATGATAATGACCTCTAACCTGTCTATCGAGCCCTGAAGAAACTCCACTCCATGTCTACATCTCAGGTTAATGCTATGCCAGTAGCAGATGGTTGCCTCTTATTGGATGCATATGAGCAGATGGCTCATTGGGCTAAGTATTTTGAGCAGCTGTTCTCAGTTTATCCTCCAAGCAGACAGCTCCAAATTGCTGGGTCATAGACACTGGATGGTAATCCACCCATTGATGATGTCAAAGAGGGTGTGGTAAAGTTGAGGGGTGGAAAGGCAGCAGTGCAGAGCTCCTCAAAGTTGCAGGTGGAAAGGCAGCAATGTGGAGCTGCTCAAAGTTTTGAGGCCCATTACCAACATAGTCATCAACGTCAACTGCAGCTATTTGGGCATGTGGCACACTACCTGAAAACCGATCCTGCTTATTGTCTCCAAAAGGGATAACCCAGCATGGAAGAGGCCAAACATGCCCACAGAACTCCTGGTCGTGACAAATTGATGCCTCTTGCTAGGAGTTACTTGGTACAGGAAGGGTGCCTACATGGATATTCACAAGGTGTGACCGTCACGAGTGGCACCATAGGGTAGGCGAGGCAATGTGCC
>CM035197.1:10435369-10455369 GCA_020233015.1 Callinectes sapidus
AGAGAGAGAGAGAGAGAGAGAGAGAGAGAGAGAGAGGGCGGCCGGAGGGTAGACAAAAAAAAGGGGGAGGGGGGGACAGGCGCAGCCAACGCCCAAAATGCCAAATTAGACTGGTTCAACTATAACATTGGAGCAAGATGTCGTTCATGGGTCTACTTGTCGTGGTCATTGTGCAGTATAAACAGCTGCCCAATAAACATGGTTGCCAATGTATATGAATAACATTACTTCTAAAAAAGTTTATATAAAAATAAGTACGCAAACACGATCATTCCACGTCAGCTGCTATCCTCATTAATCCCCCATTTGCTGTGTTGAGATTGGCTTTTCCTTCAGCAAGAGCGTAACTACCTGCAATTACCAAGTATCCATGCATACAATTATGTAAACTGCGTTGGGCTGTGAAATGGATGTGGTGTGAGGGTGAGGTATTATCAGTGGTATACATAGTGAACGTAAATTGTAATGGATGACTGATGCCTCAAGCTCACCGCCAGTGCCCCTCCATGTCACACAAGCCTCTGATGGCCGCGCCTTGGCCAGGGTAAAGAAAGGCTACTTCTCTGAATACTTTCTTTCTACAACTTTCTTTAAATCCAAGAAATACAGCTGAGATGAGTACAGACTTCTGTACATTGAAAAGTACAAATACACAGACTTTCACAGACTTGTTTGCTGGCTACATTCGCACTTTTAGAATAATTCACAGACACTGCTTACAGCAGGACACACATCATCTTACTTTACGTACTGTACACAACACTGAGAGTCCTAATGTCTGGTAGGACTCGATATCACTGAGGTGGTCCGTCCAGGGTCCGGCTGAGACACTAGGACCGGGAGGGACCCTGGGGGGCGGCTCCCCCACCACACTGTTTGTACCACACGCGGCTGAGAGGCGGCCCCGCCCGCTACTAAGATGAGGAGTTGGCTGCCGGGGGCTCCACCGTCGCCGCCGCCGCCAGGGACTCGCACTTTGAGGTCGACTCAGAATTTGTGGTTTGTGTGGGGGGAGCGGAGGGGGCCTTGACGGGGAGGGGGGCCATCTGGGAGGTCAAGTGGAGGGAGGGAGCAGGGTTGGGGGAAGGAGATAAGCTGGAGTGTTTACCTAAGCTTAATGATGCTGTGGGAGGTGAGGGGGTCGTGGTGGTGGTGGTGGTGGCTGTGGAGGTTGTAGCAATGGTGGTGGTAGTGGTGGAGGATAAGGTGGAGGGTGTGGTGGTGTTAGTGGTAGTAGTAGTAGTGGTAGGTGAGGAGGGGGACTGGGTGGTGGTGGTGGTGGGCTCCGGGGCAGGGCTCCCTGACGCGTTGCTGCTTTTCTCAGACTCAGCTGGGGCTGCCGAGTCGTGATTTACCACCGGAGCTGAAGCCGGGGCTTGGGCAGGGGTAGGGGAGGAGGGGGGTGGATTGGTGGCTGGTACTGGGGTAGCAGCAGGGGTTGAAGCTGGGGTGGAGTTACTTGGGGTATCAGCAGCAGGGGACTTAGGATCTGTAGGGGCATCTGGAGCTGTGGCAGGAGTTGGGGTTGTGGTTGTGGTGGTGGTGGTTGTTGTAGGAGCTGAGGTGGAGGTTAAGGCTGGGGTGGAGGTCGGAGTTGTAGTTGTTGTAGCTGTGGTGAGGCCTGTGGTTGGGGCAGGACTGGTGGTGGCAGGGGCACTAGCAGGGGTAGCAGCAGCTGAGGCAGGAGCTGGTGTAGCTACTGGGGCTGCAACAGGAGGTGGAACTGGGAGAGACACTGGGGGAAGAGCAGACATGGGGATGGGTAGGGGTAGTGGAAGGGGAGGGAGAGTGGCTGTGCTTGAGGCATCCGAGACCTGTGCAGAGGTGGGGGAGGAGGGAGGGGATGGGGATGGGGAGGAATCAGAGACTTCACCCTGCAAGTGAGCCACATTGAAGAGCACCTGGGATAGCTGGGAGGCCACATAGGTGTCAAGGATTTGACTCATGACCAGTGTGAGGAGGCGGTTCTCAGTTCCGGAGATGACCCGTGCATTGGCTGGCACCCGTGAGAGGTGCACCAATGTGTTGGCAGAGCGTCGCACCATGTCCAGACTGGTGCCCATCAGCTCTGGGTTCTCCTTGAGGGCACTCACCCCCTGCACATTGGCCACATTCATGGCCGCTGCCTCTGCCTCCTCAATAAAGGCCACCAGCAGAGACACACACCCGTTCTGCATGGCAATGACGCGCGCCACGCCAGAATCCGCCGCTGAGAAGTAGTGCAGCAAGTTGATAGAGAATTCCCGCAGCACCTGGTCTTCGCCACGACACATGAAGCGGGTCAGCTGGCCACACAAATTATCAAGACGTGTGAAGGGCGGTGTGGCCAGCACCAGGTCAGTGTTCTGGTCCAGCACACACAGCTTCACTAGCGCCTCGAGAGCCAGCCTCTGTGGGGAGAGAGACGACTGAGGGGAGGTGCCACCAGCCAGGAAGGGATCCTGACCATAAGAGGCAGGACACGTAGCCCAGTGCAGGAGGCCATTCAACAAAGGGCGGGAGATCTCCTCAGGATACACTGAGAGGTCGAGATTACCAGCCATGTTGGCAAGAGTGACCAGCGTGTTCTCATGTACATGGTGGAGGTATGGCCACCACCAATGTGTGTCGGGGGCCAGTGAGCTACACCAGTCACTCAAGTCAGCCTCCTCATCACGGTCATAATGTGCAGTGGAGGGGGTACGGCGTGGGTGGTCATGGTGCAGGAGGATGGTCTTGCCCAGCAATGCCAGTAGTGAGGCAGACTTGCTCATGATGTCCTCATTGCCAGGGATGAAGGAGAGGTTGCGTATCACGGTGCCTACGCAGATGACGCGACGTGCCAGCCAGTCTTGCCCCTCTGTTGTGGTGCTCAGTGAGGCCTCGTCTGGACTCCACGACTCCTCCTCAAGGTCCTCATGCGGTCGCTTGAAACAGCCACTATCTCGCCTCGAGCTGCCACTTTCTCTCCTCTCCAGCCGTTCCTTGGGGGCTGACCGCTTGGCCAGTACACTCACTGCCTGCTCCTCAGGCCTCTTCTCTGCTAAAGATGGCTCACTGTTTCCTTGCTCCTGCTTCAATGCAGCAGCTGTTCCACCAATACTATTACTACTACTACTGCTGCTGCTGTTGTTGTTGGTGCTGTTGTTATTATTGTTACTGCTGCTGTTATTGTTGTTACTACTGCTGCTGTTGTTGTTGTTGCTGCTGCTGTCCTGCTCTGGCTGTGGTATCTGCTGTGATGGTGGCTGAGGTTGTGCTGACAGAGGCTCACTATCCTTTTTGGCAGCAGCGCCTCCATTACTACTGCTTGTCTCCTTTGCAGCCTTTTTGTTGTCACCAGTATGAGACTCCTGTGGCTCCTTGCTGAAGCGCTTGAAGATCTCGTCCAACTTGCTCTTGCCAGAGTTGTTGACGCGGTTGACTCGTGAACCAAAAGTGGCTTTGTTGTCTTTGGAGTTGTCACATTTCTCCCTGGCCTGATCCTCCATCTTGAACACCCGCTTCTCCTTCATTTCTGCCAGCAGGTCTGCTACACGGTCCTTTTTCGTTAAGGGAGGAGGAGGTGGAGGTGGCTTTGGAGTGCTGTTGGTAGTGGCAGAAGCCTCCTCTTCCTCTGTTTCCATTTCCTCTGCTGGCTGATCTTCTGGTTCTTCTTTCACCCGTACTGCCTCCATTTTCTCCTTATCCTCCTGATCTTGCTCCTGATCCTGGTCTACTGCCTCTTCCCTCACCTTCACTTTCTTGACAGGTCCCTCCTCCTGCAAGTCCATCTTCTCCTCCTTCACTTCTTCCTTCACTTCTTCCTTGATACGGGGAAGCAGGAGGTCAAGATCTACCTTCCCATCCTTACCAGGGATGAGGTGCGTGAAAGCCAGAGGTGGCACAGCGCTCTGCATGGTGCATATGATGTGGGCGGTGCACTCCCCCCCTCCCACAGACCAAGTATCTACCCCAGAACTGAAACCCTCCCATTTGTCCCATTCCCGAACTCCCTCCCGCAGAAACAGTTCCCCGTCCCGCCGCACGAATTTCACGCTCTTGCCAGTCTTGGTGATGAGGGTGAAGTCCTCAGCGCCCCGCAGCACCTCCTCTTTGTTAGCTGGGTCATCATCCTCCAGCCGCCCTAAGTCCAGATCAAGGGTGGGTGAGGGTGGAGGCCGTAGGTACCAAGGCCGGTCAGACTGATCATGCTGCTCCGCCTGAGTGCAGAGAAGGAAGGACAACTTAGGAAGTGAGTAGTGATGGGAACCAAGAAATACATGAGTGAGTGACTAGATGAGTTCAATGATGGGCTCAACTTGTAGATGTAGATAACGCAGAGAATCAATACTAGACAGAGTATGCAACTCTCTAGATAAGAGAGTTATGAGCAAGTCAATAAGTGAAAGATGAATAATATATGAGACTGGTTGGAGGATTAAGTCAATATAAAAATAGCAAACGAAATGTGTGGCTGGTTGGATGACAGATTAAGTCAATACATAAATGACTCAATAAGTATGCTGCTGTCTTACTTCATGCATAAAGTAAATTTTGAATCAATACTATGATGAAATAAGTGACTCAAGCACATATTAGCAAGAGCTAATGACATAAACAAAAGGCTATGAGGCTCAGAATCAGAAACAGTAAGATAAAACACCTGAGTTAACAGTTCAGCAAACTTCCCTAGTGCTACCACCCACGAACCCATACCAGACACCAAATCATTCCCACTGTCCACAGTACCTTGACCCTCTTGTTGGCGCCTGTGGCCTCATCATCACGACCAAGCTCCAGCTCCGAGCAGATGTCAAACATGTTGATGAGGCCGCGACGTAAGTGTTCAATCAGGGCCTCTAGCAACCCTGGCATATGGTGGAGCCCAAAGTACACCACCGTCTGGTCATCAAACAGCAAGATGTTCAGCACATCCAGCGCCCACGTCACCTCAGCCGCCAACCCACACCTGCCACATGGAGAGGAGCAGGTAGGGAAGGGAAAGGGAGGGTCAATGTTAATCTTGTCAGTTGGTTTCTTTAAACAAAGGTAACCAAATGATGAAGTTAAATAAAATAATAATAAACAAATAAATAAGTACAATTAAAAGGACCTTCTTGTTGCCTTTATAACATACCTGAGGGACATGAGAAGTCTCCAAGGGTCACACGTGGGTAAGTCTGTACGGGTCATGCGTTTCCTTCGGGCTAGCACCGGCAGTACTGCTTCAACACTGTCCAGAGGGAACTGGTGCTTTCCAGTATAGCCGTACAGACCACCACACTGCAGCAAGGGAGAGAGTGGTGGACATTATAGGATATGGCAAGATGGTGCTGCAGTGTTGTGGTGGTGGGGGGTTACAAAAGTGGAGGCAGGAGTGCTAGTTTGAAAGATAAAATAGAAAGATGAAACGGGTGTTGCTTTAGAGGGGGAGGAAGATGAAAGTGCACAAGAATGAGGGAAAATGCTTTTTTTGGAAGCTTGCCAGAAGGATGCAGCTTTGGTTGGGAATATGGATGGAGGAATTACTATAGTAGTGTGGTACTGTGATTAAAACTATGTTGTATGTACTTGTCTGGCTTGACTATCAATACAAGGAAGAAAAGCATGTTACAAAGATAAAGCATGTTATTAGGGGATACATACCAAGAAAGTGAGAACAGTATTGTACTTAGTTGTCTTGATGCTGGGGCATAGAAATGGTGAAGGAAGGGAATACAATATAATGAAAGGGAGTAAATTCATTTTTTGTGGAAAGAAAACCTTGTTTATGAATCAGGTGTAATTAAGTGGTAACTGCAGATATCTAAACTCACTATAAGGGGAGGATGGTTTGTAGCATTGAGGATAACAGTGATGGAAACAGGTTGTGTGTGTGTGTGTGTGTGTGTGCATGCGTGTGCACGCTAAATAAGTAGTAGACCAAGGAAGCTGCAAAACTAAGACTTCCTAATTGACCTGCAGCAACACTCACCTTGAATGAGGAGCCCGGAGGAACTAGGTAATTCTGTTTGGCGCCTGGCCCTTGTACCCGCGGCCCTACATTCTGGGTGAAGCTGCCTCCTGACCACCCTCGACCCTGCATGACCAATAAGAGAAAAGGAGTTAAGAGTGCAGTGCGACAAATTACATGAAATGCAACATTCAAGTTAAGCTATAATAAGGACTTGGGATATGCACAGTTGTACATACACAAAACTTTAATGGAGACATTATCAGTCTTAAAGAAACTATCTGAAATACATTTACATTATTATAACAAGCTTAAATCACAACTCATGGAATTATCAAACTACTTATAAGCAAATTCCATTTTTTTCTTTACACAGAACAAAACAACAATGCAATGCATCACTTACACTCACTGCAGTAGGGAACTGAGGCTGGGCTCCTGGAAACCTGGGTTGACTCCACTGTGCAGTAGGAGCTCCAGGGGGTGTGGAGTCATTGGGTCTGCTCCAAGGCTGTTGGGGTGGCCCTGCTTGGCTCTGCCCCGCAAAACCTGGATACTGACTGTTGGTCCTCCAGCCTGGTGTGAGAAAGAAAGATTAGTGTTATTGTGTTTGGGATATTATTCACAAGACATAAATCAATCAATCACAGCAATAATCAACATGAATCATACCACAACTCTTCAAGCATTTTAGTGTGTTAATCCGGACCTTCATTTCACTATTTCTTTTGTTTCAGTTGCTATACTTCAACAATCTTGGGTTCAATATCTTCCCCTACATTTAGTAATTCCTCAGAATACTCAGCTAAACTGTTTCTTAGACCATCTTTCTCATTCAACATTCTTTTATACTTTGTTCTCTTTTGATCTTTTCTATCCCTGGCATTTCCTTCCTACCACACTCCTTAAATTCCTACTAGCATCTTTCCCTACACCAAGTAATTGAGAGGGATATGAATAAATTATTTAAGCAACAAATCCAAACAACAAAATAAGATCAGTATCAATCAAAACGCATATCGATAAAGAAGACAAAATCTTAAAAATAAATATAAATATATAAAACAACTAATAAAATTACTTTTCATAAATTACAGCCTTTACTTTATGTGAATGACAAATACCAAAATAAATACACGCATACACAAGAAAAAAAATAGATACACACTTCTATTTACCATAATATGTAGCTAATTAAATACAGCTTCACCTAATTTAAGATAAGCCTCATTCACTCACCTGGAGGCTGTGTCTTCTCAAAGTCTGGATGCCGTCTAGGGCCAGTATAATTACCTGGGGGACCAGCTGGGCCAGGGGGGCCAGGGCTGGGGGCTGACCCTGACTTCTGGGGCGGGTACATACTGCCACCCTGATACCCCTGATGTAGGGGAGGGGAGGAAGACACAGGTTTACGGGATGAGGAAGACTGGTGGGAGGGGGGAAGAAGAGGAATGTGAGAATTCCTTGAACTGGATGGAGACTGGAGAGGGTAAGAAAGAGACTGTGTGTCTGTGTGTTTTACCTGAGCAGCCTAATATATCTAAAATTTGTGAAACTTAGAAATGCATACAACTTCATATCTATGATTTTGTTTAAGGTTCTTGTTTTACCCTATGAGTTTAACAATTCTCTTTTATTAATATGGGGAAAGTCATGGGTCTGTGGTCCATAACCCCTGTGGAAATTAAGGGTCTACAGTACATAATAAATGGGTATATTGATTGTAAAAGTAAATACTTTTAAGGCGCACAAAATAAATAAATGTTACATAAAAAAACACATTAGAACACTTACACTCATTATCTAATCAATTCAGAACACACACACACACACACACACACTTTCAATCTATACAAACAAAGCTGCTAACAACCTCAACAGCGCATGAACCAGTAACAAGGATTTAGGGTTTGTTTGGGGCATGTCTCATGTTGATGTTAGTTGTAGTGTTGGAAATAGAATGGAAAGCAGTAGTGGTAATTGAGATCATAATGCCCTACTCCAGTGGCTAAAACAACTTATTAAAAAGTAATAAGAATCACATATATAATACAACAACAATCTCTCTCTCACTCTCTCTCTCTCTTGGTCAATCACTCACTCACACACATTTTCTCATTCTCCTTCATCTTTTTAGAGAGGTGGAGCAAAATCATTAGTAGAGGGTAGTGCAAAGGCTTTCTTGTCTGGTATAAACCAAAAAAATATGTTATCTCAAATAGATATGCAGCGCTCAAACATTAGGCCTGTGATAGGTAAGCATGTGTAATGAGAGTCAAGCTTTACATATCTATACTCAAACTTATGGACATCACATTAGCAGATGTACCTCTAAATAAAACAACACTAGTAAATTAGAAAAGACTAAAATCTACAAGTATGTGCATATGTAAACAAGCAGAAATGATGCCTGTTTGATTCATGATCTTTAAAAAGATATCTGGTTCATGGTGTTAAAGATATTGAAAATTTCCGCATAAGAGACGACTTGTATAATGTATAGGCTGACAGAAAATATAATTTTAAAAAAATCAAATAACTGCACAAAATAAATAAAAATTGATTGAGAATAACCAGAATTAACCCTTTCAGCACCAAAGGATGTAGGTAAATCCAAGATAATTTTGCCATTCACTGCCATGGGGATGTGCTGTTCATCCACAATAAGACAGTCAAATCATTATTCCCCATAAATCATGAAATAGAACCTTTCGCTTCTCATGTGATGGACCCATACAGATGGACTCGTCATGCTCACTGAGTGGCCTCCAAGTGAATAGTGAGAGCCACAGAACAAAGCCAGTCAGGCTTCAAGTGCGTGTGATTGTATGAATGTCTGCAAGTCTTTTCTGTAGCCTAGGGAGTAAACCTTCATATATCATTGTGTAGCTAAAGTTGTAGAACAGTGAAAAAAATATAATTGTAGGTCTATTACCCTTAATGCTAGAGCACTTTTTTATGCTGCAACATAGAACTTTTAATTTTTTGGCTACATTCAACTCACACTCGGTCCCATTTTGCCAAAGGTGTTTTATACTTTTGATGACCATTAGTCAAATTTCAAGTTCTTAGCTAAACATGATCAAAATAAGTGAGGTAATGTGAAAAAATGTTTTACCATCTAAAACTTATGGAGCACCAGATCCTTGGTACTCTGGGTGAGATTACCAAAAAGTATGTGGGCACTGAAAGGGTTAAATTCAATATTTAATCAAATATATGACTGCATAGCCAGAAAATTCTAGTTTGACCAATTACACAACATTCTTGCATGAGAAAATTTTTTCCATTTATTTTATTTGCTCCAACTCACAAGAATCCAGGGTGAAGGAGCCATCCAACAGTTGTAACAACATCCCCGCACACAGCCAAGAGTGGAGTGGGAAAGAGGCACAAGATCTTAACAAACATTTCCAGGGACAGGAAATCACACACAAGGATGGAAAGGAAGGAAGGATACGAGGGAGGGAGGGATTGATGATGTGTAAGCAGAGAAATCAAACAAGGTACGGATGATTTAAAAAGGAGGGAAAAATGTAAAGGTAGTCAAAAGAACAAAAACAGAAGTCACAAACAAAGAAGATTAATGCAGGACGTACTTGGTATATGGGAGCAGCGCTGCGTGGGGGATTCAGCAGTTGCTTGGCCAATTGGGAGTTGCCGTAGCTGCTGCCGCTAGTTCCCATCTACAATACATGGTCAACCAACTCAGTCTACAAGCAGAGCCTACACTACCAAGAGTCGGGCAATAGGAATGCTCAGTTGTGGAGGGTTCAGCTTGCTATGGCTCTAATGAGAGGCTGAGGGGGCACTAGGGTAGGGCTAACTTTGATGAGAGGGTTGCTAAGCGGGTGGAAGTACTCAAGTCTGGTTGATGCTTTACTACATTTTTTTTTTTAAGTGCTATTGGGAAACGAGTGGGAACCATTATCTTTCAAAGAGAAGCTGCTGGTGGGGCAAAACTGGGCTATGGACTGCCTAGACTGAAAGGGACTGGAAGGTAGGGGAGACTTTTTCCCTGAGCCTAATGCTATTTTCAAATGGCATTTTTGGAAGGTAAACTTATTGTTGTTCCTTATGTAAGAATAGAATAATAGTTTCACTCTAAAATCTGCTCTATGTCTCAAAATGATCTTTGTGGCTTTCTTTGACTTCATTGTTCCTTTTTCAGCTAATAAAGCATCAATAAGGATTACTTTTGAGTGCATTTTTGGCTTTGTACATAACAAGAGAGAGAGAGAGAGAGAGAGAGAGAGAGAGAGAGAGAGAGAGAGAGAGAGAGAGAGAGAGAGAGAGAGAGAGAGAGAGAGAGAGAGAGCTGCAAACCCCTTATAATAACACGTCCAAAGCTAATAACTCAATTTGAAATGACAAAATGTCACAATGTGTTGCTTCAATCTCACAACATTTGAATGTTCTTCCATTAATTCTGCCTTCTGGTATCTTTAACCTGTGATACTAAAGTGTGGAACTAATTAAAAATGCCATAATTATTCTATCATCATCTCTAATTTAAGGTTCAGTCCTTAATAAAGCTTCACAATATACATTAAATAGTGAAATGTACAATAATATTAAATCCTATTAACCTAATGGCAGAATAAAATCCTGAAAACTTATACTAATTTTGGAACATTTTTCAACTCAATATGAAAGATCATTATTTTTCATTCACTTATCTATTTAATCTATTTATTCATTGACCTATTTTTCTTTCTTGTCATTCTTTTAGTCACTCAAATCAACCACTCCAAACTGTGAGTGGGGAGAAAGGGACATGAGGAGGTAACTAGCAGGAATATAGCTCAGATTAATATTATTGATGCTGGCACTCTGGGTGCATGAATTATGCACTGAAGGGACAAGATACTAAAACAATATTCTAAGCATGGGAGAGGAAGTACTGCCTTGACCAACCATAAAGTATTAAAAGCTGAGAGAGAGAGAGAGAGAGAGAGAGAGAGAGAGAGAGAGAGAGAGAGAGAGAGAGAGAGATATTGAACACAAGGGAAATGCACAAAGCCAGTAGGCAGTGGCAGTCCCTGTTAATCTCTCCAGTACTGAGATACAACTTCACATTCATTCTATCATTATTTGTTGATTTTATACAGCTTCAGAAATTCACATGGGGATTAAAATAGTACAGACTCAGGCCATTAATCTTCTGACCTCCATAGACCCTTACAAATGTCAATAAAATTGTGTAACTACACCCGAAACTCATGGCATAAATGCATCCCAGTACTGAGGGGTTAATGATCATGGACAGTAAGGTAAAAAATTAAATCAACCAAGGCAGATACTACTATCTTTAACCCCTTCAGTACAGGGACAAATTTTTACCATGAGTTTTGTGAGTCATTAGACGATTTCATTGACATTAGGAAGGGTCTATGAAGGTCAGGAGATGATTAATGGCCAGTCTGTACAATTTTGATCCCCCATATAAGTTTCTGAAGCTGTATATAATCGACAAATAATAGGCCAAATAAATATGAAAATGCATCCCAGTACTGAAGGGGTTAATTGTGCTCTCTCGACAGTAGTTCAAGTCCAGATTCTCTCCAACATTATGAAGAGAAAACTATATTGAGGCCAGAATGATAACCAGATAATGCCATATTCACTTTTGCACGATATAAATTTCTTTCTATGTAAGTAAATCTCCCTCTTTTTATCTCCCGAGGTTAAGGGGGTGTGTCCATCCACAACTGAGGCATTCCAATGTTCAAATGAAGAGGGTTGGGGAATGGCTGGTTATAATGATTGCAGACAAGCTGGTACTGGAAGCAAACATAGGCAGTACAAATAAATTAGGTCTCAAAAATACTGACTTCAAATTGGCGATGAAAGTGACTGTGTGTGTTATTTTAAGGGAGGTGGTGGAGTAGAGGTGGATGGAAAGGGAAGACAAGTTATTCAATTATTCAACAGCTGGATGGATGGGTGGATTAAGACAAAATAATGCAAAAGTAAAAAAAAAAAAAGAATAAATAAATAAACCAATAAATACATAAAAACAAAATGAATAAATAAGATCAAATAAATACAAAAAAATAAAAAATAAAAAAAGGAAAAAAATCATTGAAAGAAATAGAAAAAAAAAAACACAGGACAAGGAGTTAATTGAGGATGGATGGATGGTGTGTTATTTTTCAAGTACAAAAAAAAAAAAAATAATAATAATAAATGAATGAACATCAATAATAATAAATCAAAAAGAAAATAAATAAATCAATAACACCACATCCATTAAAATGAAAGGATGATGATGATGATGATGATGATGATGACAGTGATGGCTGGTGGTGGTGATGTTAATGGTGGTAATGGTGGTGGTGGGTCAGACTTGGCATGATAAACACTTCCTTTCAAGAAACATTAGCACATGCAGGATAAAGGGAAATAAATCACACACTTAATCAAATGGTCTTCTAACAATCAACTACGTACTTTAGTGAGAGCACAGCCAAGGGAGGGGCAGGTTTGTCTACGCTGTTAGGAAAAGGGAAAGGGAAAGACAGATGGAAGGAGGAACAACACTGAGGGGAAGGGGGTGCAAGGGAGGCTGGCACGGAAAGGGAAGGAATGGAGGGGAGGAGGGAGGAAGGGTGGGGAATACACAAGACAGGTTTATGGAATGCAAGACAAAAGGACAAGAGAAAAAATAGTAGGGGGGAAAAATTAGCAATAATTGGGAGAAAGATTAAGGAAAGCAGGAGTCTAGACTGAGAGAGAGAGAGAGAGAGAGAGAGAGAGAGAGAGAGAGAGAGAGAGAGAGAGAGAGAGAGAGAGAGAGAGAGAGAGAGAGAGACCAATAAACACCTGAAAAAGGGGGGACAGAAATTTAAGAAAAAAAAACAGTACTGAGAAGAAAGTAGTATAAAAGATACAAACGCAAAACCAGATATGAATATGGGAGGATGGGGGAAAAGGAACTAAGGACCCACACACACTCAAAATTGACAACTGTTTGAAAGTGTGGGAGAGAAAAAAAAAAAAGAAAAAAAAATACAGTGGGAGGAATGAGTATGACTGTGGATTAAGTGTGAAGGAAGGAGGGAAGGATGGTAAAGCAAAGGAGGAGGAAGAGGTATATGAGTTAAACAAGGCACGTACCCCTGGGTATTGGTCCTGCTGGAACGCTGGCTGCCCCTGGGGATAGGCAGGACGCTGGTAACCCCCTGGTTGTTGATAGGAGCCCTGATAGCTGCCCTGGTGGTTGGGAGGGCCCGGCGGAGGGTAGCCACGTCCGTCTGGGGGGTAGCCAGAGTTGGGATACCCTGGTTGGGTGTATCCTGCCTGCATACCCTGGTAGCCATGGTACTGGCCCCCCTGGTACCCCTGATACCCTGCAGAGGAAGAAAGGTGGCCACGAGTACAGTTACAGTACTAAGAATTGTTGATACTTTATTTGAGCAAGTGTTTAAGGAAAGAAGGCCAAGTGTTCTAAAGTGATAGTGACATGACAGCACCTCCAGCTTCCTGCCTCCTCCTGAGTGCAAGGCAGCAAAAGCATGAAGGCTGGAAAAATATGTCATTGTGTTCGGCTGCAAGGACTGATGAGTTATTAACAGAGTAAAAGTAAAAGTCTTCCATGGATAAGTGTTGAACAATCATGGATATTGTGACATTGAAAAATAAATGATCCTTAAGAACATAGGAACATGCTGAAAATGAAACCTAATAACAGAGATGTTTGACTATATATCAAATTGAAAATAACAACTCAAGTTTCCTGTGAAAGATACGTAAACTGAAGAAATGACTGAAATAATAATAGAATGGCAAGGCACAGTTTAAATTTCATGAGACTAAGTAACATGTCATGGTTTATCATGAAAACTACATTAAGAGGCAAAACCTACACAGGACTGTCAAAAAGAAACATACATATGAACAAAAAAAAAAAAAACATATGCAATTACTACCGTCTAGAAATGTACTCAGGTAAGAACAGAAATCTAACACAAATATCACAAGAACACTTTTCTGAGGCATTCAGAGATAAAAATAAATAAAGAAATCACAATGTATGTATAGTAAGGTCATAACCCAGTCCGTTTGCTGTCTTCAATAAGTACTCAAGAGATCCCAGCTACCCAGTGGCAGATCACTTTCCAAAACAGTAATATGACAACAACTATGAATTACTCAACATCAGAAGATGGTCCACCAAAAGCATTCACTCATACTGTTTAGGAATGGCTAGCTGGGTCACCACCTTGAGGCAAGTTGAGTTAGCTTTGTCTTTGCACCTTCCAGGAACAGCTGGATTCAGAACTTGAAATCCACCAACTCCAACACTTGAGACAGGTGGACTGATAGACCACCTAACCAACTGACTATAAACATGGATGACCTCACCACTTCCAAAAATTATTTAGGCATTTCAAATACCCATCAATGCTCATTCTGAAATTTATCACATTTTCATGTACCATACCCATCCCTCCTCCATAAACCCCACAAATGGAGGTGCAATATCAACAATGAGACACCATCACATATTTGTTGGAGCATAAATAACACTGTTAATCAATGTGAATAAAGGAAGCACACAATGCATTAAATATTTGTCCCTACCACCCACCCTCCTTTGCTCCCTATTCATATCAGTTTCCTGCGGTACACATCTCTGAGTAGATCAACATCATGCCAGGCAATCAGAACAAAACTACTCAGATAATGATGATAATAAAAACAATGATAAATAATAATAATAAAAGCAAGCAAACCAAAAAACTAAAATCTTGAAACAATAATGCCAACTAACTTCAGAAGTATGGTACGTACTGACAAAGTCACATCGTAAGACCAGAGGGTCGTTACTACCTTGGGCAGGCAAGGGGATAAACAACATGACGAATGGTACGATAAAGTCTTACCATGCATCCCTCCAGACACACAACAACTCAGTGGCCAGCGGGAGCCTCTAAGACCCTCAGCATGACCCAATGCAGGCAATGTTGGTCCTCTCTTTCCAAGTGCCATTTTCTTTTTCGCATTTCACAAGGACTTCCACCACAAACTACAGCAAAGAAAACTCAAAACGAAATACTGAATAAAGTAGTTTTCAGTTTGAGCTTCACAAAAGTGTACTCCCGGATGATGCCCCGGAATGTGATTTGTGGAAGAAGTTGCGTAAAACGACGTCTAAAAGTGGCATGAATTGAGGACCATCTCTATGTGCTGGAGGGGGGGGTGGGGGGGAGGACGCTATGTAGAGAAGTTACTGAGGGAGAGATAGTGAGTGGGAGGGAAAAAGGAGGGAGAGACAAGAGAGGGATTATAGGGAAGTCACACCAAGGGATGCTCCACTAGTCCAGGTAGTTCCTCTGATCTAGTTCTATCTCTCTCCACTGAAATCTCTCCTTCCAGTTATACTAATGGAGAGATGTTCTTCCATAATGGTTTCACAGATAAGCAGGAAAACAAGTTTCTAGTATACTGTGCCAAAGACCATACACATTTCATTAATGTTTTTGTAAAAGAAGGACATTAAATGTTATAATACAAAGTTCTTGCCAAATAGCTACTACTTTCAATGGCTGACCCAATATAAAGTTGCAACACGAGCTGTAATATAAAAGCAACTCTTTTGAGTATAAAGGCTTTTGTCTTTGATTTGATTAAATTCACTCTAAGTCTGACAACATTCATGAAGAGCAGCACAGCCTTTTGAGAAAAGAAAAAACCTTGGTTCATTTCATCTTTCCCATAATGATAAAGCATAGAAGTGATGACATGACATTATGTCGGTCATTGAATACATTTTTTCCACGAGAATGTGGTGGTTATCAGAACAGGGCAGCACAAAAAGAAGGAAGGCCTTGGGCAATGCCATTCTCAAAGAGAGCAGTCCACAATTCACATGTGCATTACTGATACGGAGATTGATCAAGGCACAACACACAAGACACCTTCCAACTAGAGGGATTGAAGGAGCATCCTGAGGTGCATGTGGGATGAGGTGGCTGGGGCAGGAGAATCGGGTGGGAAGTGATGGTACAACATGTGCACAGAGGCGAAGGTGGGGAGCACAGGGGTGCCCGCCACCTTCCCAACCCTTACCGGGGGCGCGCGCGAGGGGGCTACGGTAACTGTACGGACACGGGTCGTCAAAGGGGTTAGACAGGTTGACCATTTCGCCGTTTCCTACTGGACCTGTGAGGCATAAGGCGGCAGCTGGTGAGTGCTGGGCAGCGAGCAGTGCTTACGCTACGCATGGGGAGGAGGAACAGCAGCATATGCCATCCCATGTGATTCACACGTCAATGCCAATATATGAACAATCACATGATAATTGCAAACACTCAACTCTTTAGTAATAATCATTCTACTTTTGAACATAACCACAGTTGACATAAATACCTTTACTGACCTCATGCAGATCCACGGATGATATACAAAATTATTTTCCATGAGCAACCAACTTATTAACTCTGAATGATACAAAATAGTCTTCCCAACAATTTTCCCTTATGACCTTTTACTGAAGGGAATATAAAGACTGAGTGTGAATCACATAGAAGCACAGACTTGCTCTACTGGCCTGCATCAAAGGGAGGGATGCCGAGGGAAGCAGAGGGAAAGGGAGGAGCCACTGGAGCTAGGGAAAGCAAGGGATCAAAGCAACACAGGGCTTACACTTCACCTCAACACAAGCCCGTTTCTCCCTCCACTCTCCCTGCTGTCTCTTACTCTGCTGTGCCCCACCAATGACTGTTACTGCAACATGTCTGAACTATCAAAGCCTCAAGTCATCTCCTCAATGACTTGATATGAACCATATTCACATTAAAAATTTTGTGAACTGTTCAAGCCCAGACAGTTAAGAATGGAGGAAATAGCTTTATAAGAGATTGGCAAACGTGTACCTCTATGAAGCACTTCATAATGACAAGCTAGTAATTCTCCTCCAGGTATGACAGTAAGAGTATAGGATTTTTGCTAAGACTGCATAGACCAACACTTTCATTGGATCACTGGCTTGCACATTGCAGAGAAGAGAGAAGTTACTTGAAACTGACAAGCATTAGGGTGAGGACTGTGCTAAAAGCTGTTGGGGGAACTGGCTTCAAATGTTTGGGGAGAAAGGGAGGGATACAGTCCATGGTGGGGATGGGCAGAAGCATGAGCAATGGCCTTGGTCTTTCACCCTTATACTATACTGTTAAGAAAGTCAAATTAAAGCAGCAAAAAAGCATGCACACACGCACACATACACACGCACACACATGCCCACTCCGATTAACTCACAGCACACACACTCACTTATTCACTTCATAACTCAACTTTCTTTCTACACAAGACCCACAAAGCCTGACATGTTTCTCTTCTTTGTTTTACATCCACTCTATCTTTATATTCAAGATCCAAGACACCTGACAACCTCCTCACTTGCTCACTGCCCAACAACAAGGAATGCAAACATCAATGCACCACTGCAAGTATTTCACAATCAGAATAATAAGATCTGCCATATAAGTTGGGCTGATTTCCTTCCAACAAAACTTCCTACATTAGATTAAAAAAAATCGACAGAGAAGCAGACTGTTAAACAACCCTGTGGGAAGAAAGTACAAATTAGTCACTCAAAACAAACCATACATCAACAACACATGGTCTACTTTGAGTGTGAGGAAGAGCAAGTAACTTGTCTGACACTTGTTACTGCATACACACACACACACACACACACACACACTGACTCATTCTGGATCCACCTAGGTCACAGGACATGCCCGCTGGTCTTACCTGCCGTAGCCTGAGTGGGCTGGCGCTGGGGCAGGTGGCTCCCGTACTCAGAGGATGGAGGATACTGGGGGTATGGTCCCGGCACCCCAGGAGCACCCGTCACATGGGGTCCGTTGGTGAAGCCATCGAGAGAGCTTGAGTTTGAACCAGCAGGAGGGAAGGAGTCCTGGGAGTTTGAGGATCCTGTGGAAGGGTGACGATGAGAATTAGTGGTAGAGGAAATGAAAGAAAAGTAGTGAAGAAGAGTAAGGAGGAACACACAGTAGATAGGTGAGGAGTATTAGTAACGGAAAAAAGAATGAAAAAGAGACTGGATAGGAAAGAGGAAAATGTAAATATATTTATGATCATTTAGCCTTCAGACAACTTAGAATAAAAGGGAAATATATGATTCTCTCTCTCTCTCTCTCTCTTACCAGGTGAGGGCACAGAGATGGTTTTGGTGGTCTTCTTCTTGGCTGCTGTCTCAATTTGGTTAATAATGGGCTGGGGGTCAACACCGCCTCTGTCAAACTTGCACTCGTAGGCGAGAATGTGCTTCATGTAGTGTTTGCGCAGTGTGTAGGAGCCCGACGAGGAGGCACCAATGCCCATCACTGCTGCCACATCCTTCCATTGCTTGTTCTTTGTCACCTATGATGGTGGTGGTGGTGGTGGAGGTGCAAGTTGATTAGTTAGTGCTAGGGAGCTGATCTTGGTGTTGCTAGTAAGGACTTGTTTTGTGAGAAGTTTGATTGAGTTGCATTGTAAGTGTTAAGTAGGGAAGGTAGCAAGGCCAAATTGAGGTAATGTCATGTTAAACTGTTGCTGTTCTGGCTGGTAAAAATTGGTCATGTGCAGGGTAAATTAAGATGTGAATTTGGTAATGGTTTCCTGTGGCTGTCAAGGAAGGAGGATGAGGCTTAGTGAGGCAAAATTGTCTTGGGAAAGACGTAAGTGTAGATTTGGTATGGGGCTGTGTACTGTTGTTCCTGTTTTGTACTATGAGCACATATATAACAAAGAACAGTAAGTTATGGAATACTTTATAACTTTCTTTTCCCTACTTTTACATTCAAGTGTTATAATTGATATATGCAAAATCTAGGGAGCTTCTTTCCGTAAGTTATACCTAAGATGACTGAAAACCTTATCTTTATTTGTTAGCTATAAGACTCATAACCTATCCACTGAAACAAATAGCTACTTTCCATAAAAATAACAAATTTCAATTCAGTGACTAAAACACATCTCCACTCAGGTCCCCTCTACACCAAACACACAGTGCTTCTTCACCCACCGCCTCCACCCACTCCTACACAAAGCAACCAAAGTTAACTCTATACCTACCTCTACGAAGCCACCCCTCTCCCTCACGTGGAGGTATAGGGCATAGAGGTCCAGTGGATTCTTGCTGATGGTGGGACAAGCAGTGATGGGAGTCTTGTTGTCTTCCATAAAGGCTAGCAACTTGTCCAGCCACGCCCTCCTCTCCGGGGAGTCAGACATCTCATACAGGCGGGCCAGGTTCTCCCCGGGCTGTGGGGTGGAAAGTCCCATTGTTGAGGTCTTCTAAGATTGCTGGGAAGGTGTTGTGTTGAAAAGGAGGGAGGGAGGGAAGGGGACGCTCTCTCTTTGTGCGTCTCTTTCTCTTTCATTCTCTCTTTTTTTCTCTTTCTCTCTCTCTCATTCTCTCTTGCTTTCTTTCTCTTCAACTTTTCCATGGGTTAACTTTACCCCATACTACTACACCATCAATGAGATACTCAACAATAACAACTTCCTTAATACTGAACTGACTGAATGACAGACAGACAGTTCATTTTCATCAACACTTCTTATTAAAAGTCAAGGTGTAGATGCATTATTGAACTGATAGGTGAGGGAGGTGTGACTAACAACCAGAAAGTTTGACTGGCAAGTGGTAATGTCATGTTAAAAGGTGACTCTTGACTTACTGTCCAAAATACATGTATCTTTCTTTTGTATCACCAATTCAAGTTACAGTCCATTCTCCAACAACAAAGAGGAGCAAAGAGACAGGAGCAGCAGCAGCAGCATTCACTGCTGAAGGAGACAATCTCCTAGTTTAGGAAGGATATTATATGCACAAAAGTAAAATATTCATAAATATATATATATATGACGACATTGTTCTATAGGACTAGCTTGGTAAACTATGCTGAAAGGGAAGGCGCAATATGTATGAGAGCATCACTACATCTGTTAGCACATCTCAAAGCGTTGGCAGGAGGGTGTGTCTAGGATGCTGACCAGACAATCAGCCGCCTCACAAGAATAAGAAAAACGCTACCGCACAACAATACCAGCCTTGCCAGAAGGTCCC
>CM035197.1:10460369-10467589 GCA_020233015.1 Callinectes sapidus
AAATGCAATAAACAAAAAAATCAACAGATCAATAAATAAATAATATACTGAAATCAAAGAAAGAATGCAACAAAGGGCAAAATGAAACTCCTATAGTCTAAAGAAGGGAAGGTGTCACAGACGGTATCTGGAGTGTGTGTGCATGGGTAGGTGTGAAAGAGAGGACGCTGACTGGAGCACTGATGGAAGGTGGGTGACTGCGATGAGATGAGTTGACCACCACCTGAAAACTCTGTATGTCATGAGAGGAGATTAATATGTCAACACAGCAACTCCTTCCTATCAACCACTGAGGCCTGAGGATGAGATGAATGTGGCAAGAAGAGCCCATCTATTAACACTGTTCTGTGACATCAAAACCCTGGAGTATGTAATTATATCTTCTTCCCTAATAAATTATATATATATATATATATATATATATATATATATATATATATATATATATATATATATATATATATATATATATATATATACTACTGCTGCCCTTCCATCATCCCTTTGTACCTCAACACAAGGACAATCCTACCATATTATGTTCTTTGCCTTCCCTTCAGTGAAATCCTCTCCCCCTTATAAGACAGTAAGACAGAGGGGAATTCATGTTCATTCCTCTCCTATTATGTGTTGCCATAATAACCTCTTGGTTTCCATTCCTCCTCTTTACTGTCTTAATGATGTGAGGCATCTTGAGGTTGTCAACACTGCTCCACACTCGAGCATCTGCTAGCTTATTCTCTCAACACACACATTAAAACACACACACACACACACACACACACACACACACACTCTGCCCTCTACACTCAGACACTTTTCTTTCCCCATCATTTTACTATGAATATATTTTCTATTGAAGAACATGCCTTCATCTTTTTTGCATCCTTTGTTCTCTCACTCTAACATGCCAATTTCTTGGCCAACATCAAATTTTCATGCTTCCAATCTCTCTTTACAAGTTGAGGCAGAGGACAAAAAGCCAATTTCCTTCTTTTCTTAACATTCAATGACATTTCTTTTCTTGGTCACACTTCTTAGAGACAATATTGAAGGCACACAATTGTATGAGACATTAGTTAGGATGTGTTCGTGGTATTCAAAACAATGATTACAATCACAAGGATTAAATTACCCATAGCTTTCAATGTGTTCCATTTGGCTCATGTTAAATATAATCATGTAAAATCAGTAAGTGGCTAAAAAGATTAACTCAATTTCAATCCAGGCCAAAAAAATATTAATCATATAAACTGTACAAACTGCATCATGTGCTCCTACATATACACAAATTCTTCCCTTGAGATAGAGAGATATTCAGCTTGTGTATCAATACTTTCCAAATGTATCAAAAAACAAGTAAAAACCCAGGAAATAAAAAGATGAAGAAGAAAAGAACTCAGTGAACTCCTGAGCTCATAGAGGAAAAGAAATTAGTGAAACCCTAAGTTTGTGCTCTTCTGCTGACCAAAACAGAAGGAAACATAAACAAGCTTGCTTCCTTTCAACAATAAGGAATTCAGTAGCATTCTGATAAACCAAAATAAGCAAGTTAAATAACTGAGCTAAACCAATACATAATGAAACAGTGATAAGCTTCATACGCAAACCTTTACCCCCGAGCCATCTATTACACCTGACCCAACCTGCACTTACTTAGCCAAGCGTGTTATCATAATTGTGTCGAGATCAACTTCCTCTCAACTCAATTGCCTGCAGCCATTTTTTTTCTCTCCTTCTCTCTCCCTCTGTCTGTCTCTTTTTTCTTTTCTTTTTTCCTATTTCCCATGGCTGATCCAATTTGACATAATCTGTTATAATTGTGTGTGTGTGTAAAATTTTACATAAATATTCTACATCAGACTACCACAATTGCTGTGTATACTATGCACTAGCGATGGAACTATATACAAATAAAAATAAAATAAATGAATATGCAATGATGATAAAAAATCATTCCTCAACCCCTGCCACTTGAAATGTATATATAAAGGCATCTAAAATTCACTTGAATGGTTCCAAGATCATTAATTTTCCTTCCTCTAATAACCAACTCATCCTTTTTTCTCTTTTCTTCATCTCATCTTAATTTTCACCAGCCCATAGACACCCAGTTTATTCTGATACCCACTGCCTCAGTCTTCTTTTCTTTCATTCTTTATTCATTTTCTCTTCATCCCCATTCTTCCCCAAATAGCCAGCTTCCTACATCCTCTTCTCATTTCACATCTACACCACCAAAACCACAAAATAAACCTCATGCCATAACTCATCAATGTGGAAACGTTCTGTGTTAATGGAAATAGAATATACACTAGTCATGATATACTAAATCTCTCTCTCTCTCATGTGATTTGGGTGAGGATAGATATCTACCTTATCCATTTGTCTTGTATTGGCAATAAATGTAATCAATCAATTAATCTCTCTCTCTCTCTCTCTCTCCTCATCTCAGTATCTTGACTTTGTATTATCTGCCAGACTGTCAGGCTGATCCTTGCCCCAGGGAAGTGGGAAGGCTAGACGACACACAAAGTATGTATCTTCATTTCCTTCTCCCTGGCATCAGACCTTTATAAAACTGGCTGTCCCTCTGGCTATATGTTTATGTACAGTTGTTTTCTGTACCCCACACACACACACACTGAACCACAGCTATATTTCGTTAAACCTTCTTCGCTACTGTGACATTACATCCTTGTTCAGTGTCTGTGCTGCAACCCAGGGTTATGTCAAGAGTGGAGATGGTCGTGGGCAAGAGTAAAATATCTCCTACACTCACTTCTGCTATGCTTACTATCTTCCTGCCATCTTAGATTCTTTGCTCTGGTGAAAATTTGTCCATATTATGGTTTTATCAGGTTGTCAGATCAATGAGACACTAAAAACCCATTGAAAGTAACTGTGATGTGTTATTCAACTTGGCTTATAAAGGGAAAAACAGAAAACAATCCAGATAAGACCTAGAACACCGACTCACATGAACAAGCTACTTCCCTCCCTTTCATTACTATGCAAAAATGTAAAGCATGAATAACCTAACCAGACACCCAGTTTTTCTGTCCTGACTTATTTCAGCCAAGAAAATGCTTCTCCTACTCTCATGGACTATAAGTAAGATTTAATGTGGCAAAAGGCATATGAGCAGAATGTACATCACTTTTCATCAAAGACTACTGCATAAAAGCACATGTACACAATCCTAACATACTCACAGACACGCTTAATTGTAATCTAGTTCTGCATCCATTGGCATTATCAAGTGAAGTGAGAAATAAGGGAATGACTGGTTTTACTGTTTTTTTTCTTTTTCTTTCTAATGAAAATAGTTAATCTGAAGTTGGTATGGTGTGGTATGGTGTGATGCTGTTCCACATATGACTACTGGCCAAGGGAATGTATGTGTAAATATGGTGAGGAGAGGGCAGGGTTCACACACACTTATATACACACATATATACATACACTCACCTTTGTACAAAAACACACAAACCCACACACCCACACACACACACTGCTGTCTTCATCCATTACAATGCCACTAAGGTAAGAAAATACTTAAGAGGGAATTCTTGCAATACAACTAATGATTCCATATCATAACTTCATATCATAATTATCCTTGCTCCTCCTCAATCTCATCCTCCTCCTCCTCCCTCTCTAGTATATCCTGTGCTTCCCTCCCTCTGCCCCTGTGCCTAGCTCAGTACCCCAGTGCTCTGATGCCCTGTGGTGGCCCTACCGTCTGAGTGCTGGGGCTTCTTGGCCAGCCAGGTGAGTTCACAGCCTCAAACTCATCCGGCTGTGAATTCATGGAGACGGCGCCAGGGGAAGAGGCCGAGTTGATGGGTGTTGGGGGGTGCGACGGGGGGTGCTGGCCACTGCCCATCCCACTGGGCATTGTTGGGCCCCCTAGTGGACCCTCCTTGTGGGGCTTGGGGGTCACTGAGCGGTCCTCCCCAGAGGCTGTGGACCAGTGGAGTGTTAGTGTTGGAAGGTGATGTGGTAAAAATTGTAAGTAAATAAATTAAATCATTAAAATAAAGTAACAGATAAATAAATACAAGAAATAAGACAAGAAATGGGGAGAAAGTAAGGCAAGTTAGAATCATGTACCCGCTCTACCTTCCTGAAATACCTCTTATGATAGAACCCAAGCTGGAAGCTAAATGCCATTGGAACATGACAAGGAATTGTAAACACTTCAGTAAAGAGAAAATATATTGTAGATAAGATGAGTATTTGCTAAACCTTCCTGTAATGTTACTCAAACTTACGACAGCAAACACCAATGTACAGTATTACCATTACTGATGCACTATGCCTGAAGGGAAAAAAAACATACAATATATAATTCAGAGAAAACATGGTTAAAATCTCTCTGAAAAACATAATAAAGCTGCACTTAAGCTTCAAAATATATATAAACAATCCTTCCCCACCATGAATCTGTCAGTATAACTTATTTTTCTTGAATATCAAGTTTATATAACACCCACTTACTCTCTCTGCCTCACTGAACTGCTGATGATGCCAATGAGAACATTCAGTGTGAGAGAAGGAAGTGTAATGACAGGCTGAGCTGACGTGCCGAGACAAAAACTAGCTCTGGGTCACTGCCTCCCTGACACCTTCACTAATAATACATGGTGATGCAAATTGCAGAAGCCACTACAGAGGAAAATAGTGAGCTACATATGTGTTTGGTTTGAAGAGTGCCTTGCTGCTATTGTTTTTCCTTTGTTTCTTTTTCTGAAGCTCATCATTAAATAATGTTTTACTCAAATTGGTGTTTTTTTTGGTTTAGTTTTTAGTTTTCTCCTTGGTATGGTAACTAGGTTCTTTCTTCACAGTTTCTTATTCCAATCAAATATCAATATTTCTTCTTTTGCAGATGTCTACTTTGAAAATATCTATGTATTATGTTTTCTTTAGTTGATCCAATCCTAATACATTCCTTCCTCTACCTTGCTTTCCCTGATTTCTGCAAGTATCATTGGCTTCTATCAAATACTTAATTTTGTTCAATTATATTTATCCCTTATAAATGATGCATTAAGCAAAATATGTAAAAAAAAATATATAAGATTTTTCTTAAATTGAGTCTCAGTTATAGATACTGTAAAATATTCAAGATAATAACAGTAAGTAGTAATAATGGAAATAGTTGGTTAAGATTATGAAACACACACACACACACACACACACACACACACACACATAGCAAGAGAGAGCTAAGATAACACGAGACATAATGAGTCCCAGTATGAGGTGAGTGGCAGGGTCATGAGGGCCTCACCAGCTGAGTTGTTGGAGACGGTGGACTGTTGTGAAGCCTCATCCACCACAGGGTTGCCGTCCGGCCCAATGGAGGGTGGATTGCTGTTGCTGAGAGCAGTGGAGGGGGCGGAGGCATGGTCGGCTGAGTCCAGCGGGCCACCAGAAGGGGTGAGAGGCTGCGGAGTGGAGGTTGGGGGCGGCATGTTGTTTTGAGGACTCTCTCGACTGCTGTTTGGGCCGCCCGGGGGCAGGCCAGCCATCCCGGGGCCATTGGGGTACATCTGGGGCCCCGCATAAGTGCTGTACTTGGGCATGTGCTTCAGGTAGTGGGTGTGGGGAGGGGTGTGGGGGCGGGGCCCACTCACACTGCTGCCCGGCTGCCCCACCTGGCTGGGCATTTGGACAGGGCCGCCCTTGCCCGCCATGGTGGGAGCCCCGGGCATCATGGAGCTGGACATGCCTGGCCCTGGTGGCCCCTGCGCACCCCAGCCCTGTGGCCCAAATGGATACCCGTATGGCGCGTTGGGGGGGACGTGGTTGTTGTGCGGGGGCCGTGGGGGGTACTGGGGCCCGGGGGGCATGGGAGAAGGGGAACCTTGGGAGCTTGGGGGTGCTCCTGGGGGAAAGTTTTGGGGATACGGCTGCATTATGGGCCCTTGCGCCCTCACCGCAGGGTACTGGTGGCCACCCTGGTAAGTGGGCTGGCCATAGGAGGGCCCAGGGGGTGCCCCAGGAGGGATATGGCCAATCTTGGAGGAGTAGTTGTGGGGTCCCGAGGGAGGCCCCGAGGGCATGTGTGGGGGACCGGCACCAGGGGGGTAGCCTGGGGTGTGCATGTTGCCGCTGCGGCCGTCACTCTGACCACTGCCGGGGTGGGGGGGCATCACCACACTCCCTGGTCCTCCTGCAACAAAGAAAAATGTGATGAGCACTCAGCCATACACTATGCAACACACACAGACACACTGCATCATCAGGAAACACTTTACAACACTTACATGCCATCCTGAAATACACATGGCAATGCAGGATACACACCCAGACAAAAAACACTACAAACACAGACACTTGGCCAATCATAACACTGAACTGCCAAACAAATACACACATACAATAAATGACAAGGTGGATGGGTGGATGAGACAAGGAGAAAATGTTAAGCAAAGACAAATAGTGAGGCAGGAGTAAAGGCTGCATCAGTAAAGTTCAGACCTTGTGTCCTACATCCAGGTACCCATCCACAGACTTCTTGCCATTCTTCCTCTTCCCTAAACTACACCAAAACATAAGGAACGTTGCATCACATTCAAGGTGACTCTTCAGCCAGTCCTCACCACACAGACCACCTTCAAAACATAACAACCCATTCACTCTCTTTCTTTGTCTCTAGCCTGAGGTCCTGTGCATGTGTGGTAAGAGTTTGAAGTGCTTTTGTGATGTTTGATCTATATGGGGATAAAAAGTAATGACAGAAAATAGCACATGTGTTTGGTCTTACAAAGTCTGAGTGTCAAAGGCTGTACTGACTCATGAGGACATCTTGTGTTTGAGTAACACATGGGAGATTGATGAATAGATAAATGGATAGAGACAGATGGTCAAACAAATTAACAAACACATTAAGATACACAGACAAAGAAATGCATACCCTGACATAGCAGACTTATAAAGTGCCACCCCCCCCAAAAAAAAAACTAAACCAATAAACAAGCAGGCTGCAACACCCATCAGAAACACACCATGACCAGACACAACAACCAACACACTACCACCACAACTACCAACCAGTCAGCCTGTCTGTCTGTCTCTGTCTCGTCATCCTGTCAGCCTGTCTGTCTGTGCCTAAAACAACACCAACTCAGCAGAAACTAAACATCACACAAATTTCCTCCCCTTGTTTTGCTTTCACACACAAAATGTTTAATATTCACAATAAGAAA
>CM035197.1:10478770-10491027 GCA_020233015.1 Callinectes sapidus
TGATGATGATGATGATGATGATGATGGTGATGGTGATGGTGATGATGATGATGATGATGATGATGATGATGGCCTTTAAATAATAGTATCATGTGGCTGGCTTTTGTAAGGGACACTACCACTACAAGAGTAATCTTAGCAAAGGCTCTACAAGTCAAACACAATCTACACACACACACACACACACACACACACACACACACACACACACACACACACACACTTATGAAAGTGCTATGAAATGTGGAAAATAAAGGTCAAAGAACAATATAAGTTGAAAGAATACATTAAAATGGTGAATGAATGTCTGTAAAAAGAGCCTTTAAATGAAAATACATATATAGTACAAGTATTTTTCTTCGCACATGTTTATTTTTTCATTCATTGCAGCTAACTGAGAAATGTGTAACAAGTTTCGCTCTATGAATTCCTCACTTTTAACAGTGTAATTTTCTTTTTCCATCATTGTCATTTTTTTTACTTTTTCTTTCATGTGTGTGTGTGTGTGTATCTATCTATCTATCTATCTATCTATCTATATATATATATATATATATATATATATATATATATATATATATATATATATATATATATATATATATATATATATATATATATATTATATGACACACAATGTTTCGGAGAACTAGTTTTGAATGGCTTATGAGTGAGTGACAGCCTGTCTGACAGATTACCTGACTCATTGATCATTTCATTACTCATATGACTGAGTGATTTACTGACTTATGAAACATTCACTCACCGACTTAATCAAGTAAATACTACCTGAATCAGTGAGTGAGTGAGTGAGTGGCAAGCTGAAGAACTTACTGTTTGACTTGCTGACTGCCAACTTGTTTGACTATTTGATTGACTGACAGACTGACTTAATGACTACCTGACTGATGGAGACTGAGAACAACTGAAACTTGACAGAATATTCTACTAACTGACAGACTAAAGGATGAATGAGTGGATGTGTGTGGGTGACCAGCTGAATGAGTGATCAACCTGTAAGACCGATGATCCGTTACACTTACCATGGCCCTCAATCAACACAACATACTACTACAACTATGCTCATCAATTCCATCTTACACCGGCATCAATTATTCATTTAGAGAAAGAAAAAAAACTGAGATATGGATAAAAATAAAGGAAAAAGAACCATACCACTAACACTTACTTATAACTTCCTCACACTACCCAAGACTCAATAACCATCGGCAGTCCCACGCCATCGACTACACACACACCCTCGCCCCTCCGTCCCTCTCGTCTCGATGGCGCCGCTCATATTGGCTGGCACGCTCCTCCATTACTACCCTAACGTCCCTAATGAGCAGGTCACACCATACATACATACAGTGTGGCAAATGAAGAGCAGTGAACAGCGTGGCCATCTCAACTTGTCTTTTTGTCACGAGTATCAGTGTACTTTTAACGGTGCAGCGGAAGATATTGAGTCTTTGTGGGCATTTACTATATTCTGGTGATAGTTAAAGCATTCGCCATCGTAATTAGGAAGAATGTCAATCAATATGAACTTGCCTGACCTCTATGAGTTCTGAGAAGTAATGAAAGCCAAAAAGCCTCTCCAAACACTGCCCTAGACATACATTCTATTGAACATCGACTCATTCTAAACCCTAATCCGTTAATCTAAATAGAAAATACCCACCAGCAATACATGAAAAAAAATATCCTCTCCCCGGCGGGGAATCGAACCCCGGTCTCCCGCGTGACAGGCGGGGATACTAACCACTATACTACCGAGGATGTCTGATGGAGCCAAACAAGGAACAAGTAACCTGAACTAGTAATAACATCAACTGGAAATAAAGGAATAGATAATTTTAGATGCATTAGAGTAAATCACTGCAATATGAATAACCTTTTTACTTCACCTTTCATAAAAAAAAATGTTTTTCCCCCGCCTCACATTTGTTTTTCCCCTCTATTCCCCCTTCTTTCAGTCCCCGTATGTATGTTTTCCTTCACCCCCCCTCCCACGTATCTTTCAATGCTTCCCTCTCTCTCTCTCTCTCTTCCAGCAGGTCAGTCAATAAGACGGCCATTAATTACAGAGGACAGCAGCAGTAGCAGCAGCAGCAGCAGCAGGAAGTGTTGAGTCTGCCCTGCCAGGCCCCGCTCTCCTCCACGCCCCGCCCGCCCGTCACCATGGCAACGGCCCCAAACAATAACAAAGCCCACGCAGGTAAACACAGGTGAGAGGGCAGGTGGAATGTGTCGTGGCGGAGTGTCGATTCAAAATACCATAAAACCCGCGACGAAGGGACACTGAACGAGACAGAGTACTCGATAAGTGGTTAATAAGTAGCTAGGAGTGTGATGGCCATGCAGTGAAGGCGTCTGTTGTGTTCCCCTCCAGACTACCGTGAAGCGAGATACGACTCGTCCCTTCTCCCTCAGAGGTAATGGGACGATAACCCGGTCATTTCTGTCTTACTTGAGCCCCGGGGGTTGTGTTTCCTGGAACGTAATGGATGGGCAAGTACGACTACCACTTTATTCAACCAGTGTGTCAATGGAAAATAACAAGTGACCTATATTTTGTGCTCCACTGTATAAAACTCCACAAAAAGGTTCAAGCAAAATAAGAGGTCATAAATAGTGGAGGAATTCCTTTTTCAATGCTGCTGTGGCTGTGTATTACTGTGGTGTGTCTGTGCTGTCTTGCTGTGGAGGTGTAGTGAACCACCACCACCACAATCAGGAAGGATGTCACAAGGCAGACTGTCCATATCTAAACCCTTTACTGCATCACAATTTGCTATTAAGGCACGCCACATACTTGTGTATGATAGTGACACAAGAGTGATAACAGTAAGTAAAGACAGAAAATTAACAATAATTGATAACAGGAAAGGCCTGGTGTCAATGCTACTACTAATGGGGTGAACTGAGGGACTCCACAGTGGTTAGAAATTGCAGTGAGCAAGGAAAGATTTGGTTGCTTGGTGGAGGACCGGATGGTGATCGGGTAAGGTTGATACGAAGGTGGGTTAAGCCGCCCATCCATCTTGCCTCTTGTGGATATGTGCTGCATTCATCCTCCCTCTTCTTTGAGGGAGAGCATTGTGTTTGTATCAAAGCTTGTTCCTGTCTAAAGTGACCATCCACCTCTTGCTGGTTAAACAGTGGAGTCCATGCATTTCACCTGACTGAAAATGCTATAGTTTTAGCAATGCTTTACTAAAAGTGATATTAACATTTGATATAAATATTCACTTTTACTATCTAAAACTGTCATCTTAACATTAACTTTTTATGTTAAAGGAAGACTAGACAGCAACTTTTTTTAAAGAGGCTTCAACAACTGTTTGTTTATCTTCTGTTAAAAGTGGCATCTGAATATTTCCTCTTAATTGTTAAAAGGGAAAATCGTCACAACAACTTTTCATGATTAAAAGAGAAGTACTCGACAATCACTTTTTGGACTAACAAGTCTAACACTACTATTGAGTGGTTCCAATCCTCACCTTTATCTAATAGAAGTGAAGCCTTAACATCCACTCCAACCAATTACCTTTACTTTCTGCATGTATTACTCGGGCTAAGAGGAAAATTTTTGCATCCACCATTTCCCCAAAAAAATTATACTTTTAGCAGTCATTTTCCTGAGCTGAGGATAAATATCAGCATGATTCCTATGATATATCCAAAAAAGATAGTCCAGCCTCTATATAAAACTTACAGCATGATTATTTTCAACTAAACAGTTTTGCTCTCTCTCTCTCTCTCTCTCTCTCTCTCTCTCTCTCTCTCTCTCTCTCTCTCTCTCTCTCTCTCTCTCTCTCAAAAATAATTCCATGGAAACAAGAAAGTGTAAGCACACCTGCCCCCTTGAAAACTACAAAATTAGGTAAACTCTTGTAATCATAAGTGTAGCCCTACACACAAAAAAAAGGAAGGAAGGAAACAGTGACATTTTTAATAGACCCACAATCAAATATTGGTATAGTAGTGTTGTAGAATGTGCATTTAAAGATCCTATAAAGAAGCATATTACCAAATTTTAAAAAATAGAGGCAAACCTATGGGTACAATAAGTCTAAAATTTAAGATGAGTAACAATTATTAGACAAGCTGTGATTGGCTTGTACCAAACCTGGAGGAAGAATAAACAGAAAGTTATAAAATGGATAAATGATAAGTAATAAAAAAAGAAACCGTGGATGAAGGAGACTTGTCACCACTGGAACAACTTTATGAGGACACAGCCTGAAACACAAGTACAGAAGATGACACAAGGATGAACAGACATATTTTAGAGTTCACTTTGATAGCTGTTCTGTAAAATGCAAAAATATTCATATTTTCCATAATGATTAGTCACTGAATATACTACTAACTAATATACATATGTACAGTTACTGAAGAAAAGTGCAAGAGATGCAACACAAGAGTAACATCTGGGGTTTTTCCTTCTCAGTAGTGTCACTGAATTGGCATGAGGTTTTGTCTAGTGATTCACTGGCCTGAAAGTCAGTCCTCAACAATGAGGAGCACAAAACATTAGCATGTCATCACTGTTTTACATTTCAAATTCTATTGCATCTTAAGTTACTGCAATGGCTGTACTATGTAAGTACTAAGTTTCAATCATTTTCATTCCATTGTATCCTTACCACACAAGGACAGGTAAACACAGCTTGCAATAATTCAACTATGTATGTAACTCACTCATTCATTTTTCCTGTAAGTGAAGAGGATTGGCAACTCCACCTAAATAATTTCCGTGACAGTCACAGATCCTTAGAATGTATAAAGAAAGTTGTGCATCCAATCAAGACTTTACAATCATGTCTACTTTCTATTCACTGTGAAAGTGAATGATGCTTGACTGATTTTTTTGCCACTGTGTGGGATGTTTTCTCATCTATGATGATTTTTTATCATTATTATTTTTTTTTGTCTACCTACATGTAAATCCTGTTTCCTGATGGATATGAAAATGTGTGATGATGATAATCAATGTATTTTGATCATTTTCCTGTGTCTTCCCATGGCATGCAGTGACAGTATGGAAGTGTGGTATTGTATTTTACTTTAATATAAACAATCTCTGTGTTCCAATCCTGAGATATTTATAAACTGAATCTGTAGATCATTGTTGTTGCTGTTGCTGCTGCTGCATGACTCTGTAAAGCTTACCAGTAGTCACTATAGTTACCAAAGACTAATTTGATTTATAAGCCACAACTCCCACCATCTTTTCCCTCTTAGCAGGCCAGCACAATGGTGCACTCCTATCCTTTTGCACTTCCCATATATTTTTTCATTCAAGATTTTTTAATCACATTTTCAAATGTTTTTTCCTTAGCTCATTGTCAAAAATAGTAATGCCAAAACAATAATAATAATGAAATATTGGTTCCTTAGAAAACTTGTGGAAACAAGTAGCAAGTATTATTCAAATAAATGTATCGATGTGGCTCCAGAAACATGTCACAGGAAACAACACTCATGTGGATGTAATAATACCTAAAGTGTAAGTAATGTGTGAGTTGTTGTACATGGTTTTAATGAAGATGGATTACCTCATAAAATGTACAAAATACACAAAAAAGTGTCAAGTATGAAATACGGAATCCTAGTGAATTACGGGAATATTTATTGTGGAAGGTGGTGGTCTTGGTGTAGTAGTAACTGTCATGTTTGGAAGACATGATGTAAAAAGACATTGGTACATCAACACTACACTGTTATCTTGGCACAAATGGTACAACTTTATCATCATTCAAGAAGACCACAATTACAATTAAGACCATAAGAAAATGAGGGAAGCTAGAAGAAGACTTTAGGCCTACTTAGGGCAGTCACTGTGTGAGCATCACTGCTTAATTCCACCTATCATCCTCATCCGTAAACTTGTCTATTCTTCTTTCCACAGTTTTCTAAAGATTTGATATTCTGATATTATTAAGTATTTTTCAAGAGCAGCACCGGGCAAAGCTAGCTGAATATAAATACAGTGTGTGACTGAAAATATCTTATTTATATCCAAAAAACTCTGATAAATGGCAACAGTATTGCGAGTTGCCAATTCAGCACCCCACCATAAGGGTGAGGAACGTGGCTTTTAGATCATCGTAGCTTACATTGAATATGTTACATATATATATGTGTGTGTGTGTGTGTGTGTGTGTGTGTGTGTGTGTGTGTGTGTGTGTGTGTGTGTGTGTGTGTGTGTGTGAGTGAGTGTGTATACAGTACTTTACTGTACTGTACAGCATGTATTTAGGTATATATGTAGCAATAAACTGATACCTGGCCTAAACCGAACAGGTGACTACATGCAGATCATTTATTTAGCGGGAAGGTGCAATATTTAGTGTTTCACAATACCTAAACCTATTATGTGGTACTATTCTGCATTACTATTACCATGATGACAGAAGAAACAACCTGAGATAGTGTCAGAGTCCATCACTTTACATACATTGCTCCAGACTCATGATACATACCTAGATACTTTAAGAAAAGATATGTACATACTAATGCTGAGTATTTCTTGGCTGCTTTTTACTCAAATTACAAAAACAAACCATGCTATGGCATTTCTAGATACCCACTTGCCTACATAGCTATATACATGTACATGATGGTGGATGACACTAAGACTGATCATAATCTAAACTCAACAAAAAACTGATACCTAAAACTATTTTCTCTCCAAAGGTACAGGACACCAGTCATGCGGGACGGGGGGCGGCTAAGCCTGCCTGCCATGCGGCGCGGCCTCTCTCCTGAGGGATGCAGGATTCGAGAGCGCCACAGCCAAGGCTCTTTGACCATCGGGGTGCAGGGAGTGACGGTGCACCCCGCTGAGAGAGGTGAGCCATGAGGAAAGGGAGAAGACTCTCTGACATTACCAGTAAACTATTGCTCAAAAACCTACTTGCCATGTAGTTGTACTGATCAAGTAGTATATCACGGGACTCACAATTTAGTAAGTAGTTTTAAATATTACAATATGGTTCTTTAAGCCTCAACCACAACACAAGGTGTGTGGTGACAGATACAGACACAGAAGGCATCAGAGTAAAGGATTACCTCTGAAAGAAGTGGCCTAATGCTGAGCGTCATGTCATGTCAGATAATCTTGGATTATGTGAGGTAATTTCAGGTTGTCAGTCCAGGGAGGAAAAGTTAATAATGTGGCTTCTCCTTTGCTTGGTGTTGCCACATGTCCATGAACTGTTATTTTACTTCCTGCCTTTTTTACTTTTATTAGTCAAATGTAACTTGTAATGTACCTATACAATTATACTATAAAGCACAGTTAGTAGATATTAAACTTATATGTGTGATATCCAAAAGCAGCTTTATCCATACTGACAATCCTACTTGAACCCAAACCTTCCTCACACACACACACATACACACATACACACAAAGATATATATATATATATATATATATATATATATATATATATATATATATATATATATATATAGATAATCAGAGAGAGAGAGGAGAGAGGAAGAGAGGGAGAGAGAGAATAGAGAGAGAGAGAGAAGAGAGAGAGAGAGAGAGAGAGAGAGAGAGAGAGAGAGAGAGAGAGAGAGAAAATGCTCATATTTCTATTTTTATGATTTCTGAGATTAAAAAAAACACATCCTTTCACATTTTTTACTTTCATTTATGAAAATATCTCCTTTTAACAGTATGTGTATCAGTTGATATTTTTTCCCCTTTCATAAGTCAAAACAAAATCCTCTCCCTTTTCATAATTTCCCTGTCAATCATGATGCTTCCCCTTCTTTTCATTCTAATACAGTGAAGACTCAATACTCCAACATCTTATAAGATTAACTTTTCAATACTCGAACACAAAAGTAATGTGTAAATGATAAATGATCATTTTATAATGTATATATGTATAGAAATTATGATGATTACAATACTGATGATTATTATTATTATTATTGTTATTATCATTATTATTATAAAGAAAATATTAACAGTTGTGATACAAGATTTCAAAATTATGATAATTATGTAAGAATAGCACAGATGATAACTATAATAGTAATAATGATGATGATGATAATAATAATAATAATAATAATAATAATAATAATGATAATAATGATAATAATAAAACCTCTCATCAATGATGCATACCACAAATCATAACACCAGGAAGGCTATGCCTACCAATACATAATATTATCACAGCATACAAACTCTCTCTCTCTCTCTCTCTCTCTCTCTCTCTCTCTCTCTCTCTCTCTCTCTCTCTCTCTCTCTCTCTCAGACAGCCACACTTTCCACAAAATTCTACCAATGTATAATGGGTATGTATGTACTCACCTTCATGCTGACTCTTCTGGCATCCATGCTCAACATTCTCTGCCTCTTCAGTAGCATAGCTTCACTTTTATTTTCAAAATTAATCCTACTCGTCTGTCGTTATTTTTTTCATCATAGGCGTTATACTTTTCTTCTGAAACAATAAGTGGCAATTTCTTTCATTTTTTCTTTTTTTTTTCATTTTTCACTCCATGGAAAACCACATTTCTCACTTTGATATCACTTGAAAGGCAAACCAATTTTTTTTTCTATTTCTTCTGACACTGACACTTATAGGTGGTTGAATTTTACTGTAAGTAATGGTGATGTTAGCATTGTTATTTCTTTTTTCTTTCTTTCCTTCTTTATTTTTCATTTGTCACTTAAGGAAGCTTTATATTTTTTGCCTTCATTTTCAATATTATGGATGGTCACACTTTTCATTTGAAGCATTAGCACTTATGACCACGCTTTTTCATTCCAAACACTATGGATATTCACAATTCATTTCAAACATTAGCACTTATGACCACACTTTTTCATTCCAAACACTATGGATATTCACACTTCATTTCAAACATTAGCACTGATGGCCACACTTTTTCATTCCAAACACTATGGATATTCACAATTCATTTCAAACACTAGCACTGATGGCCACACTTTTTCATTCCAAACACTATGGATATTCACAATTCATTTTAAACACTAGCACTGATGGCCACACTTTTTCATTTCAAACACTTTGGATATTCACACTTTTCATTTCAAATACTATAGTTATTCACACTTTTGTTTGTGTCATCATATATGATTTGGGCATCTTGTGAGGCCACATTTTTTTCACATAAATATGATGATATATGAGAAAACAGTCTTCATCCTATACAGTGTAGGTAAGCACTCTTAGGAACTAGGCCTGGCCAGATTTTTTTCTTTTTATTTATCTTTTCATACGTTTCCTTTTCCTCCATCATGTGAGGCAACTTTACATTTTGACAGAGTGCATGGTTGGCTTCACTTCTTGTTTTAACCCAGAAGGTGGAAGGCCTTGCTTTTTAATTTTAACACACTAACCTAGGCTAACCTATCTCTCCGATGAAAACGCTTTTGTAATTTCAATAACATCCCAGTTTACATACCAGACAAAAACAATATTCATTCATTACCAGTATGTTACTGTATGGTTGTTGTGTAGGACTCGTGACAAGTTTGCCATCGAAATCAATATTCAATCTTTCCACCTACATGATGAAGAACACAACATCCAAGTTTATACACCTTACACACACCTTACTCTACAATCTACTCCAAACAAGAATCATGCTGTGTTTCTTACCTGTACCAAACAAGCTAGTGTCACACCAACTCAAAACACTCCGAGAATAATATTGGCAAGAGGTGGCTGCCATGTAGGATACACAACCCGCACTCGAGCGTCAAGTTCTATGAATCTTGCTTCATGAACGGCGATCCCAACTTTTCTCTCATCTGAACGGTACAGCATGATATATAAGTAGCTCCGCGGGAGAACGATCCAAGCGCCATTTTTGAAAACCTGAGAAAATCGCTCCTAAAGTTTTAATCTTTAATATCTCGAAAATCAGCCATACGATTTGAGCGTAACATATACCAAAATGTTCCTTAACATGTCAGCTTCCCAGGGACATGAAAAGTAATTTTGAGCTAATCACACATTGAATCAGAATTGATGATAAACAAAGACTATTCACGTGTGGCGTTCGTCTTAATGAGGTGTATTCATGTAAACTAAGGTAATAGAAATGATTGTAACACTGATATGAAATAAAATCAAAGGTAGCTTTACCACAATTGTGTGAAAGTTGAGTGTTGAATGTTAATTCCCCTCTTTCCTGTCCCTTCCCCTCCACCCGAAGCTCAGGATTAGTTGTCATCCTCGTCAGGATGCAAGACATTGTGCTGGACTGTGCCAGCCTGGAGGCCCTGGTAAAAGGCCTTCTTGTCATCTGGCATGAGGCATAACATGCTTGTTAAGTCACTGAGCTTCTCTTCACTGAGTTGTAGGGGGGCATCATACAAGGGTGGGAAGGGGACGGTACTCAGGTTGAACTTGTTACGGGACCAAGCTCCCCTCCCTTTCATCTGTCGTACTTCGGTGACGTTGTTGTTGTCGAGTGTGTAGTCCGACTTGATGACATAGGCTTCTCTGTAATTCAGGCGGAAGAGCAGTATTCGTGCAGGCTTCCACTTAACGTGGCTTTTTGCTACCTCTGCTGGTCTCTAATTCATTTTCATTCTCGTTTGTCCCTTGTACAACATCAATAGCAAGTGGATCATCATCAACATCAGTGTCATAATCGCGTGCAGCCATCGTTAAAATGAAGTGAAATGCAATACAATTCAATAGATGCTTCTATGAATGGCGTAGCCCAAGCGAGACTGTGGCACCGAGGCTGCTTTGGTGGCACACTCAGTCCCCGAGAGGGCAAGCGGCCAGCTCATTGGCCACGCGCTACGTATGTCACGACATCTCACGCTCCGCCATTGGCCGACTGGCCTGACGCCTTAACCACGTCATCTCGCCCGCTCTGGGGATTGGGCTGGCTGCAATGATGTCACAGCCAGAGGCACTTGGATTGTTCTCCCGCGGAGTAAATTTACCCAAGAGCCTCCATGTCAACAAGGGCGAAAAATACCTGGCATTCTATCGAGGTTTAGACCGTATTAACATAGAGGGAGAAAAATCTAAGTGACATCTAGTGATAGAGGACGCCTTGAACTCCCGTTTGCGCGCGAAAACACGTTTTCCCTGAGGGTGGCGCTTGGATTGTTCTCCCGCGGAGCTACTCATTTTTTTTTTATTATTTTATTATTATTTATTTATTATATACTCAAGCGGAAAGAAAACACAAACAATGCAATGAATCTATAAACAATACACAGACATCATTGGCCGCCAAACCGAGGAAAGCAACAAGCAGTTCCTCGAGATTGTCGTGATCCAACAGATGGCGACAAACATCGAGGAGGGGCTGGTCCTGCGGCAGCACGGGGCGAGAGAGAGAGAGAGAGAGAGAGAGAGAGAGAGAGAGAGAGAGTCATCCTATACGCGCGTCACTTCTCTCTTCACGATTGTTCTATGTGCGTGGGTTGTTTGTATCTTGTGACTGGCGGCGAGGCTTCACTTGTGTCTCGAAGCTTCGACTCCCACGTGGTGAAGTGAACCAGTTGGCTCCACTCACTACTGTCTCATTAAGCTTCGTTCAATAACCAGATTCCTGTTTTTTTCATTCGATTTCGTGTTTTTCAATTTGTTTTGTTGGTTGTGTTTTTTTTTCTTATTTTATTTATTTTTGTGTTTTGTGGTTTGTTTTTTGTGTTTCTTTCAGTGTTTTTATGTAGGTGTGTTTTTGTTTCATATTATTTCGTGTTTTTTATGGTTCAATGTGTGTTTTTTTTATTTTATTGGTGTTTTGTTATTTGCTTTGTGTTTCATTAGGATTCGTTCAGTGCTCAGATCTGTGTGTTTGTTTCATTTCATTTCGTGGTTTTTCTTATCTATCTTGCTGTTTGTTTCATTGCATTTCGTGGTGTTTTTTTATTAATTTAGTGTTTTTCTGTGTTTCGTTCACTGATTCGTTGCGTGTGTGTGTGTGTTTTTTCTTTTTTTCTTTTTATTTCGTGTGTTTTTTTATTTCCTAGTGTTTTAATGTGTATTTTTGTAAGTTTTTTGAGGTGTTTTGTTATGATCTTTTAACTCCAAGACGCTCAAAAGGAGGAGGAGGAGGAGGAAGAGGAAGAGGAAGAGGAGGAGGAGGAGGAGGAGGAGGAGGAGGAGGAGGAGGAGGAGGAAGAGCACGTTCAGGTCGGAGTAAATAAGATGAATGAAGTTTGCTTAATGGACAACTTCCCTAAGAGAGAGAGAGAGAGAGAGAGAGAGAGAGAGA
>CM035197.1:10497526-10528895 GCA_020233015.1 Callinectes sapidus
ATATATATATATATATATATATATATATATATGACGAAACTAGGTAAGATAAGAGTGAATGAAGGAATGCATAAATAGACAAATAGATATCTACTACAGATAGGTACACGAATATTTAGTTGAAATACATTACTAAAATAAGGACGTCACTCTTAAAATACATTGGCGTCTCATCTTGTCTACTTTTAACACACTCTAGTAGGAGTTGCTAGGATTTCCAAACGTGTCTTAATAATTCTAATGGTATTTCTTATACGAGTTTTGTAATCTGTATCATGCAAGCTGAAAAAAAAAACTGACCTTTGAAAACAGATAAGAGTCTAACGTGTAACAAAATGCGAACCTCACTTCTTTCGACACACACACACACACACACACACACACAACTTGGCACAGCGTGCTTGATACATTCATGTTTATCTCTATATTGATAGTTGTTCGTACGTCCGCTGTCTCTAAAGAACAAGTGTAAAGAGAGAGAGAGAGAGAGAGAGAGAGAGAGAGAGAGAGAGAGAGAGAGAGAGAGAGAGAGAGAGAGAGAGAGAGAGAGAGAGAGAGAGAGAGAGAGAGAGAATGGTGGATAATATTTACCACGGCATCTTCTAGTTTAGTACGTCCAACATCGACTATCATCGTCAGGCAGTCTTACGGAAGTTATTGGTATTTTCCTAGGGTAGTTTCCGGATTGTAATGGTTGCTTCATAAGTCTTCTCCGACTGTGATTGAAAAAATAATAATAATATTAACATGCACATGCACATCCGACTTATCATAGCTAACTTTTGAGAATAGAACTGAAAAGAAAAACGCGTTTGAGAATACTGGGTTTGATGTGGAGGTAGTAGATAGGTAAGTTAGTAGGAGGGATGTATACAGCACATATACACGGCCGAACTTTTCCTTTGGGTCGTCTTTAGGAAGTGGAATAAGGTGATTAAAAGTATCATGCGTTGTCGATGTATGAAAATTACAAACGTTAGGGATTACTGGGTTGATCATATAGCGAACTGCCACAACATCACTGAGCTTCAAGTCCATACAGTACACTGAACGTCATCAGATCCACGCTTGACAAGTAGTTCTATTGAATGCAGCGGTTTTCTTCCTATCAGTGAGGTTAAATAACGCATAGGGTCTATTTAATGATTGGATGGGTAACCGTTCTTGGAGACATCGCAGGGTACCGTAAAATAACCTCTAGAAACCCTTAAAAAAACAACAGCTGGTTTTCTACTGCTGTAGTGACAGATCAACTAGATTTCCACATTACCAAGTGGAAAAAAAATAAATAAATAAAAACATTCTTGAGAACCCAAAATAATCTCTGTGGCCGTACTATTTACGCATACATAAAGCTCCTTATTTTTTGTTATGTCCTTTAGAGAGAACAGCAGCAGCCCAGCAGGAGGACCCGTGGTGACCCCCTGCGGAGATCTCAGTCACTAAAGAACATAGCTCACACTCCAGGGGAGCCTCCGCCTTCCTACCAAATAGGCAAAATACCAAGGTGTGTGTGTGTGTGTGTGTGTAAGAGAGAGAGAAAAAAACTTTACGCGTGCAGTATTTGCTTTTTCAATACGTGAAAAATCTTTCTATCTATCTATCTATCTATCTATCTGTCTGTCTCAGATACTTACAAATCCGAAAAGAGGAGAAGCGTCGTCAGGAGGAACTGGCCCGCGCCGTGGACCCGGACTGTCCCCCAGGCCACCAGCCGCTGCCTGACCATGAGCGTCTCAACACTCTTCACCTGCTGCATAAGAGTAAGCTACCATCGATGCCATTCTTCGCATTCTTCGCTCCCTTCTTACCTTCACGAATATCAGACCCAACCCCAGTCCTATTCCGGAGTCAAAACCTACTTTTAATAAAGAATACCGTATTCATTTATTTATATATTTATATATAAATTAGCTTCGACATATGATTAAAGATAATTGCGTTTTGATAAGTTTCCGTTGATACTCTTTAGATTAATCATTTCATGAATAAAGGAAAATTTTGCGGTAATGTTCACTGTGAGCAAAGAAGCGCTTGTCTACATCTTGAGGCAGATTCGAAGAGCTTTACGTTGTCAGTTTTGTGTTAACCCCCAAAATTTCCTGTTAGGGACTCCCTCTATTGCGATTTCGCTTTCTCTCGCGGTGCCTTCTAATAATTCTTAGTTTGTATAGTTTGAATAACAAATTCGAATGACAGTATGATTGGAAAACCTGCTTTCCGAAAGAAATTACGTAAGCATCAGTATAAGTGAATGTGAAATTACCTTTTTACAAAAAATGTACCGATGCTGAACTAACACAAAAAAATGGCGAATATCACGAGTATGGGGAAATGAAAAAATAAAAAATAAAAAAATTAATACGTAAAACATCCGCCACGTAAAAAGTAAAGCATTCCATCACCCTGTCAATGTTACAACGTTCCAGGAAAAAAAAAAAATCAAAATTAAACAAACAGATAAATCCACATCACACCTGCTATCCGTACCATCCCCTTAAAATTTCATGAGGTCACATTATTACGCAAGTCTGCTCTCTCTCTCTCTCTCTCTCTCTCTCTCTCTCTCTCTCTCTCATTTTTAATGTTCGGAAGCCTAATCAGCAACCCACGTGTATGCTATCCTTCCTTCCCCATCTTCCTCCCGCAGGTCAGACACAGGTTCTGCGGGAGCTGTCAAGTCTGCCCGTGGCCCAAGACACTCTGAGAATCAAGAAGGTGCGTCTCACCCTAGAGGAGAAGCTTACTCAGATTGAAGAGGGTTTGCGGATCTTTTCTCAGCCTCGTGTCTACATAATGAATGACGACTGAGTGAAATAGAGAGATTTTCTTAATCCCTGACTTGTTGACTTTTCTTCTTACTGATGATGTCTTATTGAAGTATTATCATTATAGTTTATTAGCATTATTTTTATCAGTTTTATTGCTGTTGTTATTATTATTATTATTATTATTATTATTATTATTATTATTATTATTATTATTATTATTACTACTACTACTACTACTACTACTACTACTACTACTACTACAACTACTACTACTACTACTATTACCACTTCTACTACTCGGGTACATTTACTACTGTCTACTGTTAATTGATATTATCATCATTGTCAACGTTGTTTTAGATACATTTTTTATGTTATTATTATCGTTCTGTGTGTGTGTGTGTGTGTGTGTGTGTGTGTGTGTGATGAAATACTGGGACCGAAGCTCAATTTTTTGATGTTGTCAAGTTGTAATCATGATGATGATAATAAAGATGTTTAAATAACACTTTGATTTTGTTTTGCCTTCCTTATCCAACAACAAACCCTTAAAGCAAGGCCTTAAAATAACCATCATAAGTATACTCATACTACAGTGTTCATCACGGGAGCAGAACAACACACGTCATTCCAACACCACATCCTGTACAATTATTATCTCACCGGCAACTAAGTCTGATTCTCGCCACTCGCCAGTACCACCACTAGTGAAACTGTCAAGGGTGAGGGTGGACGACTCTTCTGTACCGAGGTGGCCAGGCGTGCGATAACCTTCCAACGGTGAAGGTAAGGAACTACACGAGCGAGAGAGAGAGGGAGAGAGCTGGAAGGACAGAAGTCTCGCATGATATATCAGGAAATTATTTAGGATAGTGGATAGAAATCTGGACGGGAGGTAAGATTGTAGAAGGATGGAAGAGATAAGAGGCGAGACATCTGGAAATGTGAAGTAGAGAATAAAATGGAAAATTGTTAAGTATGTATCGAGAAGAGTGAGAGTGAAAAGGACTAAAAGGAGGATGGAAGAAAGGAATGTGTGGAAGGAGTTAAGACAGAAGTAGACTGGAAATATAGAAGGAAAAAAACATTTGAGAAAGGGAAGAAACTGGGTAAAGTTCTAGTTTCTGCCCATACCCTGCCCTCACCCCCTCCCCCCCGAACAAGCTTGGGAACGTGAGGGAAATGCGGGGGTTCGGGTGGGGAACATGAAGTGTGTCGCAGATGCATAGTTTTTTAGTAAAAGTGGAAAAAACGGCCAGCCAAAAATATGCATTTCCAACCCATTTCATATTTCCACCTGAAACCCGCATTCCCACCTGTCCCCAAGCTTGCAGGAGGGAAGGGGTAAGGGGAGCACTACCATTTACGAAATTTACGAAACTTGCAGTGATTTCCGTACTCACGCCCCAACTCAAAATATTTGATCTGTACGCATTTGTTATTCACAGATCCGAAACCTTCCATTCATATCTGTCTCGCAGCTTGTTTTGTGGGGACTGTAGTAACATATCATTTACGTATTTAGATATTTTCATAGTGACGCCAAGGTGGCCCTGCTGCTGCTTCAGATACGTTGTTGTCTACGTCGTCAGGAGACTCGTCATTGAAGAAAGTAACCGATGCTCCTCTAATCCTCTGTGGTCTACTTTGCAACTGTTGTGGTTGGGAGAGGAGTGTAACTTCCTTTAAGAAATTAGGTACCTCTTTACCTTCCTCACTATTACGCAGGAATAGGTAGCGGCTTATATATTGGCGTAAAAAGGTGCTTTTAATTTCAGGACGCCTCACGCACTCTAAATCTCCACAGTCGTTACAATACGCCGTCCAGCTGTCACTCACCATCACTGAGTTTGACTAAATATATTTCTTTACTATTGGGATAAGGGTAGCGGAGCCATTTTTCACACTCAACTAGCGGTACCACAACACACTGAGTAAAGGACAGACAGAGGATGTTCAATGTTGAAGAGGGGGACACTTGAAAGTCATTGAAGAAGAGTGGATAGTTGTTTAGAAGGTTGTCAAGTTGATAAGTGAGGGAATTGAGTTTTAAGGCATTGAACAATACTTAGTTTCCTCTGCCCTAATAACAGATCCAAGACTTTTATTATGCTGCCTTTCTTCTATTTTGTTATTTTTTTCCCTTATTGTTCTAACTTATACCAGTTACCTACTTCTTCTTGATGAATGAAGCAACTTTGTACACTCTTCACATAAAAGTACACTCTGATTAATATGCCTCTTTTTCCAAGAGCAAATCACTCTGTGTTTGGCCCAGAGAGAGTTCCTATGCTAGTAGTTTATAAAGACCTTGTCAAAAATGTTCATTTTCTTTTTCAGCACAAAAATACTTTTCAATACCATATTGTAAAATTAAATAAACTAAGAGCATGAATGACAATTCATGTCTTAACTCCACAGATATGGCAAAACTTCATCATGAAGTTTTGAGATTGCTTGCAGTTTTTTAAACACAAGATTATATTTTTCATCTTATCCATATGACCATAACCTCTCCCCCCACATTGACTGCTTCTCTTCAAATAGGGCTCTGAAAATGGAAGAAATTATTGATATCAAAGCAAGAGAAAATAAATAAAATCAGTAAATAATATGTAATACAATTTATGAAAGTATCAGTAAAAAGTGAATATGTATAAGGTGAAGGAGTGACTTCTCAAGGACATTGCTTGATTCTTATATAAAATATAAACAATGTTTCTTTTGCAGAAGATTCCTCCACTATGGGCACCATTCATACCAATGCAACAGACACTATGGAATTGGGTGAAGTTCAGTGTGTTCCATATGTGTTGATAACAATGGTTGCACAGTTCACAATGCTGATCCAGTTAATTCTGCTTGGCATTACAATTCACTTCATTCTCACAAAGACAAGTGTAAATTTACAACATGGAGAACAGAAGAGAAATACTGGAGTACTGAAAAGGTTGAAAGAAATCATTCCCATAACATGGTGTTCATCTTCCTCAGAAGTCATTCTGATTGCAAGTCGACGCTGTTCTCAACAAATCCAACCATACATCGAAGTAGAAGAACAAACTCATGCACAGCTAAATGATTCTTCAGAGCCACAGACAAGTATTGCACACAAAAAGGAGAGTTCTCCAATGCCTCCTGTTCCAAAAATTGAACTTCCTGCAATTCCATCCTATGTAAATCAAAACTCTCAATGCTGTTTTGAAGATTCAGACGAGGATCATGCATATGCTTACATTCAACTACCCATCAATAAGAACCAGCAACAACACAAGCCACCCAAGGAACAAGAAAGAGAGAATATGTCTTTTGAAAGTAACATATCTGAAAGATTATATGACACCTTACAGTTCATGCCATCAAACACAGAAGGGAAAGAAAGTAAGCATTCTGACTATAATGTACCAAAAGAAACAGCATCTGAAAGCTTGTATGACACTTTTGAGAGTAAATCACCACAGGCAGAAGGGAAAGAAAGCAAGCAATCTGACAATAAAGTATCTGAAAATTTGTATGATACATTTGTGCCTGTCTCCAAATGAATTCAGTAAAATGTTTACATACCTATTTTAAAGAATAAATAACATGTACTTGTATAAGGCATGAGCCAAATGGTGCTTTTAACCCCTTCATTACTAGGACACATTTTTAGCTTGAATTTTTGGTGTGATCAGATTATTTTATTGACATCAGGAAGGGTCTATGGAAGTCTGAAGATTAATGGCCAGTCTGAACCATTTTAATCACATGAATTTCTGAAGCTGTATAAAATTGCAAAATTATAAGCAAAATAAGTATGAAGATGCATCTCATTACTGAAGGGGTTAAGCTTTCATAGTAATATGGAGAAAGGACTACATCTTCTGCTTATAGCAGCACAGCAAAATCATATGATGACTAAAATTACATAGCCTTAAATCATGATAACCAAGGGCAGTGAAATTAAAATATTAATTCATTATACTGCATATGGATTGGAAATAAATTCTGAAAAAAACAATGGCTAATAGGATACATTTTGTCATTCAACATCAAAAGAGAGAAGACAGAGAAGAAAAGAACAAATTAAGACTTGCATTTCATTGTGAATATAACATTTACTTGAGTGCAGTTGATGTAGGATGAGATACCATAGCAATTCCTTTTTAAGAACATGGAAGTAATATGTAGACTTGATCACAGGCATGCTGTACTTGGTGTTGCAAATTATTTGTCAGGGAAGTAATCAAGAGTTTTCAAGTTAAATGAAACACAAAACAAAGTTACATCATTCAATATATTGTGGCCTCTGCTTTATAAGTGAGTAGTGTATTGACAGGTGACACACACACACACACACACACACACACACACACACACACACACACACACACACACACACACACACATCATTATCACATCTTGCAGATCCTCCCAATAAATTAATTTGAGAGAGAGAGAGAGAGAGAGAGAGAGAGAGAGAGAGAGAGAGAGAGAGAGAGAGAGAGAGAGAGAGAGAGAGAGAGCGAGAGAGAGAGAGAGAGAGAGAGAGAGAGAGAGAGAGAGAAGGGAGGCATACATACTACTGTTAATACTGAAATGACCATTACCAAGTCATCACTGGCCATTGAATGACACTTAACACCCTTCACTTTCTCTTTGAACACAGTATCACTAACTCAGACATACCATCACACTTATATCTATATACATTATAAACTGCAATGTCAATTCATGAGAATGCAACTTAAAGAGAACAATACAAGATAAGGTAAACACAGGCATTTCCAAGTTTCATTTACCACTATGTAAATGTATGACTAACAGCAATAAGGCATCCGAGAAGGAAAGATCCAAAGCTATTTCTCAATAAGATGCAAAATTATCATCAGCAAAAATATTTGAAATAGAGAGACATGTTCCAGTTATCATTTTCAACATGACCAACAAGGGTTCTAGTACAATCCTGTATCATCTAGTATGTATACAAGTAATCAAATGCACAAAGCTTGTGAAATAGAGGACCTTATGCTGAGAGTTCTGAGCTGATAAGAAAAAGTAGTAAGAGTAATTTTCTCAAACATATGTTAATCAAATACAATTGTATTGACACTTGGGACAGTAAATTTCACATTCTCAGTTCATATATCAGTATTCACCAGCAAGTGAAAAGAATAATGGTTCTCAGATTTCTCTTCTTACATAAATGAAAGTATGGGTTCTTGGGATAAGGACAATGATGTATATACTGGCAACTTTATCTATATTTTTTTGTAAGCTTTCAACAACAATCTCTCCCATCCTCTCATTATGATTTGAATGAAAACATGTAATCTTCCCTCTAGGCACTACCCATAGATCACACACACCCCTGATGGGAGTCCATATGTACACTGCACCTCATCAAGGCTAATACATGTGGCACTGCACAGCCTAATTTACTATTTACATACAGTAGACTTATGTAAATATACCTCCTTCAAATAAATTTTGCTAATATGTTTGTAGTAATACATGAGTCACTACACATTATTCAATTCAATACATTTTAACGTGTACAAAAACATTCTGTTTTATGAAGTCAAAAGTGCAGTTTTTGAAAGTTATAAATCCACAAATGTTTCCTGTGTCTGCTGCACTACAAATGCACCAAACTGTTCACACCATGAGCAGACAGGATGCCGAATGATTTTTAGCCAAAGGACAAAAAGCCGAAGCAAAACTACCAAACGGACATAAAGCCAAACAGACACAATGATGAATTAACATAAAGATGAACTGACACAATGCCAAAACAGATCTTGAAATTGAAATGATAAAAAAAATCATTAGTAATTAAACAGCAAATATCAAGTTGGTGAATAGATAATAAACCTTAAGAAAATAAGTAATAAATTACATTACAAATTTCTCTTGAATTTTACTTACCAAAAACCAGAGCTGTGTACAGTGCTAGTGGCTGGAATGCACCAATTCTGGAGGAAAATACCGGTAACAAACTCAACAAGTTGGAAAACCTAATATTGAAGTTGAAGCTTTATGTGCTAAACCTTCATTACAGTAAGGCAGAATAACCTGATTTCAGATCAGGGAAATAACAAAATCAACAAGTTGTAAAACTTAAAATTCAAACCTCATCGCCATGTTATGAATCAAGCAATGAAGCTTCAAATCTTAGACCCTTTTTATAATCATGAAAAACTGGCAGGCAATAAAGACAATAAAGGCTTTATTGCTGTTCAGTATTGTGTCTGTTTGGCATTGTGTCCATTTGGCTTTATGTTCTTTTTAGCACCGTGTCCATTCGGCACTGTGTCCGTTAGGTATAGTGTCAGCTAGGCAATGTGTGGGTCCGTTAGGCATTGTGTCTCTTTGGCATTGTGTCTGTTCAGCATTGCGTCAACTCGGCATTGTGTCTATTTGATTTTATGTTCGTTTCGCATTGTGCCCATTCAGCATCTTGGGTTGTGATTATATTCCTTTGATAAAAATATATATAGCATCTTGTCTGTATGCCAATTACACTGCCTGCTTCCAAATGCCAAAGGAGCAAACTAGATTTTTATTGAAATAATATACCAAGTGCAAACAATAAAAAATTAAGAACTCTGCAATGTACACTCATTCGATAATAGAATCTTCTTATGTAGTAACAAATCAGGTACGTGTCCCCAAACAGTAAAATTAGGCCATTTCATATCAAAATAATCTCATAGTATAATATAATTTTGCTATTTTCTACTAGCTGGAAAGAATGAGTCAAGCTGGCCACACACCTTTAAACATGGAAACAATGCAAACACAAAAGATGTTTCATTTCTTGGTACATACTTCCTTGTATATATGTACACTTTTACCCCCATATCCCAACTAAACTGTCACAAGATGCATGCTTCTTTCATTACACACATACGGTATGCACACAATGATCCCTCATACATCTTATTCGTAATAAACCTGGCCATGCTAACCAGGTTCAACTTTCATCATAGTGGTAACATCTACAATAATAATACACCACACTGGTCCTCACAACATTTTTTCTATTGATCAAATAATGTCAACATGAATACATATAACTTATATTTGCATTAATCCCTCAAACAAATTACACACAATGTTGTTGATCGTGTGCATGTATGGGTATTACAATATATATATATATATATATATATATATATATATATATATATATATATATATATGCCCTAATTTCATACCACAAAGATGTAACTCTGTGCACTAAAGCCAATACTCTGATGCAGAATGGATTAGAACTTGAATTTACGTAAAAGTAATTTAATAAAAAATCTACTTTATCAAGAGTTAGAAATAGGCAAGTACAGTGGAATCTCAGGTAACAAATTTAATTCATTCCATAAAATATTTTGTATCTTGAGAAGTCGAAGCAGAAAATCAATGGAATGACAGCTTGTATCTCTAATTACTCATGAGTCAAGGTGCTCATAACTCAAAGTTCCACTTTATGCTTCAAGACAGGGACAGCTTGGCATATCAGTGTCTCTAGGTTCTTCACATATAAAATCAAGTGTCCTCTGCACAGAGGGCTCTATTGTTTTCTTCCTGTGAATTTTCTAATCAAATTACTCCTGCCTATCTTTTCTCAACAAGTTTGATCCTCACATACTATAATGGCATAAAACTCGCACCATTCAATAAAAAAGTTAAAGGACAAAAAACTCAGTGCAGCAGAAAAAAGCCAGGCACCAAGCGTTGTGTGAAGACAGGACTTTCTTTATACGTGAATGAGCAAAGAAAAGTTGAGGTTCTGATATCTTCACAAGAAACAATTAGGGAAAGAAATTTACATGGTGAAGCACTCACTTTTATCCACAATGTTTAAGGCTGCATAGGGATTGCATGATGCAGTAACAAGATTATACTAAAATATCATAGTGTTTGTGTATGTGGTATGGCACTGTCTTGGATATATGTATTGTGGTCTGCATTAGATATGAAAAATACCACACTATTTGAAAATTTGATATCCTGACATCATACTCAATTTACTGTCCCCATGAGATTAATTTAGGTTGGTTTGCTTACATAATTTTTTCTTGATTATTTCACAATTCATGTCCAAAAAAAGTATACTTACTACAATAATACAAATCATTTTTAATCTATTGATGACAAAATATAGAAAATATTATTTGGCTGTGCAATCTCACATCTGTCATCAATGAGTCATGGGCTTGAACCATGATATGACAGGCAACTCACCCTTCATTATAAATCATAGTAAGTTTGCTAACTGAGTGCAAAAATTAAAGAAACAAATAACTTGAAAAATTGTGAAGTTTAGTCTTCATGAGAGTAAGGATACTTTTTTATGCGACTGAACATTTATATCTTATCCACAAGACATCAAAATTTCGAAGCATTTTGATAAAAGAATTGATACTTTTCATGTGACTGAACATTAATATGTCTCATCTACAAGACATCAAAATTTCTAAGCATTTTGATAAAAGAATAAAGATATAATCTTAAAGAAATGGGGGATTTCTATTATAGAGGTAAAATATAATGAGGAGTCTGGTGGCATGATGAGTTACACATTTTTATCATTATCATTATTATTATTTTTACTATTATTATTATTATTATCATTTGCCATGTTCAAGTTTAAGTAATGATGTATGAATGTAATTGAATCTTTATATACATGTAAGATCTGGATGTTCATTTGCTACTGATCAAATATTGAAATAGTTCTCAGTATTTAACCCAACCCCATGTGTAAATTTCCGTAAATGCAAGGTCTTCAACATTTTTCATGCATCATTAAAAGAAATAGAATTCAGTGAGGTTTAATGTGAACTGCCCCTTGAAAACCACTGTGCATTTACTTTCTGCTAGTTCTAATATGAATATTTGGCATGCCAACCTGACTGAAACCTATTTGTGATCAAGAACATGGCATGAAATATGTAATAAAGCAGAAATTCAAATATGCTGTGTTTTAGTTTAATGTGCTAATAGAAGTATGTCATACATTCTAGAAAATTTTGCCCTTTCATAAATACCTATTTGCTATAAATATAAGGTTACATATATACAAATCTGTGTCACAAGGACCACCCTTCCAAGCACTGCTCCTGCCACGAAGACCTACTGGTCTAAAGGAGTAACACGCTTGGCACATTCTGGGTTCGTGTAGATTGTGAAGTCTAAAAAATGTTTAAGCATGATGCAAATATTTAAAAATGACAAGCCTTACTTAAATAATGTTACTGTCACATTTGTAGTCTTTTCTTGATACTCATGGTGACTTTATCATGTGCTATCACTGTTATGAACACAATGTTGCCCTAGTTTTGTATTGCTTGATTTATGTAGGAAGATCACATTCACATAAATACCTAATTACACAAAACCATAAAATTCTTGACAAAGAACCAGACTATATGTTCAAGTCATTATATTTTCATTAAAAAGTGTCACTTTAGTTAAACATATTGTATATCCAATGTAAAGAGTTCATATCTGATTAACTACTGAGAAAACTTTACAACCACATTAAGTTTGATAGAGGAATACAGCTCTGCTGCATGCAACATGCAATGACATAATTTACATCAATCTTATTGTGTAAAGTAAGACAAAATTCCACCAGACAGTGCATGCCTTGACAAAACACAGATCTGTTTACTACAAAGCTATACAGAAAAGACCCATTTGTTTTCTTGAGTAAAATATGTAGTATCAAACATTATCAAGGAAAACATTGGCACTGCAACCAAACTACACAATAAGAAATTTGAATAGAATGCAGTCCACTGGAACTACAGTAATCTAAGGATACACAAACATTATATATGATAATCAATTTATCAAAACACTTTGTCAAAAATTTTTTGCTATCCATGTGACACAATCTGGCACTCAATTTTCTGTCCCAGTAGTATATGTAGTAGAACTATGCTAGCATCCCAAACATCATGAGGGAAAGCCAGCAGCAACTCCAGACAATTGCTGGTGAGCTGTATTATCATTGGTCCATAAGCTGAGAGGCGCCGAGGTGTGTGGGGGAAACTGTTACTAATACCCACCTCACATACCAACATGGATAAAAAGTAAGGAATACATCTTGAAACTACAATTACAGGAAAAGAAATAAATACATATGTAGTAACACTGTAAAACTCTTCACATTTGCCTCCTATTCAACTGTTCTGCATCATCACATTCCTCCACACACACTGTCTGCAGCAAGATTAAATAATCTTATGGATGAAGATAAAAGGTAGAATTAGATAACTTTGTTCACAAAGAGACTGTCACATGTAAGCTTGACGTCCTCTTCCCTCATTTTCTTAAGTTCTTAACACACTTATATATATATATACATATATATATATATATATATATATATATATATATATATATATATATATATATATATATATATATATATATATATATATATATACAGTGAAGACTCAATATTCATTTCAAATGGCTGTTCAAGTATTAAAAAGTTTGATACCTATAAATTATGTAACTTGTTCTAACCTTAGCAAAACTAAATTTACAAAAATTTCAATGCAATTTCTTATAATAACAATTTTTTTTATTTCTTCCACTACTGCAGATCGCTTAAGTTCCTTTTTCACATCCATCACTACATCAGCTACCTCAATTTCAGGGAGATTTTGGACTTTGCATAAGTTCAAAAACGCGGAAAACAAACGTGGAAAACAAGAGGTACCTGTACTTCATATCAACTGCTTCACTTCACACTGTCACTCATCTGAAAACCACTTTTCAAATGCAGAACTATGGATTGGCTAATGCTTCTTAAGTACCCAAAGTTGGAATAACATCATGAAACAAAAGCCTGTCTTTTACCCCAACATCCTGCCTTTGTACTGAAAGTGGCTTGGAAAGTGATTGTAATTATCTCAGTTAGCCGCTGATAAGACAAGCTCACTCCACTTGTCATGTTCATGACTACTTTCTCATATAGACTTTCTCTTTGATTTCTTACCATTCTTGCTGCAATAATTGATATTTAGATACATAGTTATAAAAAACAAGACACTTTAACCTTCAGCAACTCAGGAGTTGAAATTATCTGAGAAGGTAGATATATAGTTCATAAGTCCAGCAAATCAAGTAAAGATCTACAGATGTTATACATTGTTATATATATATATATATATATATATATATATATATATATATATATATATATATATATATATATTGACCTTCATCCAGCATCTGTGGGATATTACAAAACTACCTTTCATGCAAACAATGTTTTACAAGCCATATACTGTAAACATGTCCATAATTTCTCCTGGTACACCTGAAGAACAAACATGCTGGACTCCAGTTTCTTTTGGTGTCTCAAAATATCTACATATTGGAAACAAAGAACTCTCATAGACATTTCACCAGTCTTACAAACATGTGCCAATTTCCTTTACTTTGAAAAGAAAAAAATGGTTAGCAAGTAGTAAGAAAAAGCTTTACTCATTAGCTTGGCACAGGCACTTCGAAGTTTACACAATATCATATCAAATTTTTTTTCTCTGTGAAAATGATACCGTGCTAATAATTGCAACAAACCATAGAAGAAAGATGTTTGATGAGCAAAAATATGTGTCAGTGTCACACTCATTCAGTTTATGATTGATATTGATGAGATCTTGTGCTGCACACTCTGCAGCTAATTAGCATCACAATTACTTGTGATCGATAAAGAAGAGAAATACAGCAACTAGTCTTTCATCCACCACACAACTGAACCCTGGAAGAGAGAGAGAGAGAGAGAGAGAGAGAGAGAGAGAGAGAGAGAGAGAGAGAGAGAGAGAGAAAGCAGCAGCACACAATAATAGTATCACCATTATATTACTGATTATAATCTGCACCAGTCAACTCAAGTTAATTTTACATTTTGATACACTTCTGTATTTCCTCCATGCAGAAGAAAAGGAGTGTGTGATGGCTGGAGGACACTTCTCTTACTCTTAAGGAATCTTTTCTATAGTTTTCTGGTTACTCTTTGGGCTTTCACTGGGTTTTGTGTTTGAAGGACTAACAGAGGTGTGTGTGTGTGTGTGTGTGTGTGTGTGTGTGCGTGTGCGTGTGCATGTGCATGTGTGTGTGTGTGTATCTGTGTGAGGCAAATGAGACCAATAGATAAGGAAGACTTAAATGAGTATGTATACTGTATTTTTTTGTATACACTGAAAGCCTGACTAACCAAATCATATGAGAGAGAGAGAGAGAGAGAGAGAGAGAGAGAGAGAGAGAGAGAGAGAGAGAGAGAGAGAGATGAGAGAGAGAGATATTCACAAATTCAAAAGAAAAGAATGAGGATTATGTAAAACTACTCACACAGTCTATTCATATATATACAAATAGTACATACAAGTACAGAGAACCTAAATATCATCACAAGAACCCACCATACATCAATAAAAACCTATCCTATCCTGCTCTCCTCCACCTATCATCCCCCTCAAAATACTATGACAACAACAGGAAGCTGTGACAACTACAGGGGAGACAAAGCAGGAGCAGGAGAAGGAAGAAAAAAAAAGAGATGAGCAAATTAGAGAAAAAACTTAACAGGATTATGGTGGTTGTGATGGTGGCAGGGATGTGTTAATTTACCATAATGGAAGGTCCCTGTGGCAGCTTAGAAGAGAATGGTATATGCACTCAAGAGCAAGGCCACTGCTACCACCCCTGCCACCAGCACCTCTGTGACACACTGCAAGGTCCCCACATCACCTGGTGTGGTGGTGAGAATGCTGTCTCTGCCAGACCTAGCTGTGAGCGTGATGCTCCTCTCACACATCCAGCTAACAATGCTGTTGACATATAACGCATGGAATGAAGCTGGATACTACCATCACTGCCTCCATGGGTCCCACAGAAACAAAGAAAGATCCCCATTACAGCAGCAGCAGCAGCAGCAGTCTCACCATCACAACTATCACCTTCTTCACCTCAGTTGCGGTTGAGCCAAAGCAGTGCCTTGATGAGGAAATAGGCAGCCCCCAGTGTGTACATGACCATCTCCCTGTGTGAGCGCTGCTGGGAGTCAAGCTCCAGTGCCATCACACGTCGGTTGAGTCGTCCAACTTGCCGACGAAGGAGTGACACCTCCTCTCCTGGGCTGAGGTCTGTGGCTATCCCAACTGCCCCAGGTTCTGGCCTGAGGGGAGGAAAGGGGAGTATTACACTCATACTTACACACACACATTAAGAAAGAATGATGCATTTGATCAACTGCTTGTACACTTTAAAGTATAATTGAAGAAAATGATATCAAAGATATAAAAGAAAACAAGGGTATGAGAGAACTGTATCCATAATAAAAAGGAGTTATTCTTTTAGATGTCTCTTCCTGGTTAAAAATAAATCAAATAAATAAAACAGATGTTTATGTTATATTTTTTCCAATTAGTCTTTCACTGCATAACTATCACAGCAGAAAAAAAGCTAGTCAATTCAAAATAAGTCCCCAGTACAAATTCTCTTGGATTTTCTTGAAGTATGATTTCTTTTGTTTGACTTGACAGTTCAATTTAATTTTTTCCTCTTATCTTCAAAAGCCATAAGTTTTGCAATCTGTTAATCATTAGCTTCTCAGCAACTTCAATAAAAAAAATACATTTCAGAGAAATACATTGTAAAGAGTTGCAACAAACCACAATTTATATATCTATCTATCTACAAGCCTTGGATAGTTTCACTCCTCAGAAAGAAAGCTTAATTAGATGTACAAAAATGTTTAAATAAAATGAATAAAATACACAAATAAAAATAGACCCATAACATGGATGAGAATAAGTCCTACACAAAAGTCTCTCCTCTGCATTCTCAAGCTCCACATAACAGCAAAGTACAGTAGGTGTAAAGTACCCCAGGCCATTCTTTAGGACTGGATGTGCTGAGTGCAGTGTAGCAGTGATGCTCTCATTTCACTCTGAGAGAATATTTTGTCTTGAATTCGTATTCATTACCAAATTGTTGTTCTTGAAGAGGAAAGATAAGATGCAATGTAATGATTTTAAAGTACAAGTATGGGAACACAACACAAACTACTCATCAATACATTTACAGTTTCTTATAGATAATTGTATAAATGAAAGATGAGCATTGGAAGAGTTACATACTAGATGGATTCACTACTACTCAATTCCAATGATAAGAAAACACATCAACACCACAGCAAACTGTTAACAGGTTTTGTAGCTTTAACAAAAGCCTTTAAACCAACACTCCAACAATTTGGTGCATGAAAGAATATACTGTAGGCATATAGAACAGCAACAGCAACATTACTAGCTAACACCAGCAAAGTCAACACCAGGATCAAGCAAATACTACAGAGCATACGAGAGAGAGAGAGAGAGAGAGAGAGAGAGAGAGAGAGAGAGAGAGAGAGAGAGAGAGAGAGAGAGAGCAAAACAAAAAATCAAATAAAAACGTCTGAGAAACTGGAGCTAGGCCTACATACCCCTGATCCAGGTCCTCTCTGAAAGAATCATACAGAAGTATTAAAAGTTTGGAAAAATGGAAAATCATTTATTGTGCTATGAATCCACACATACATGCATGGACAGACATGCACATACACTCATACATATATGTGCACACAAGCACAATCATGCAGACACACAATCTCAGTGGTAAAGTCACTCTGTCATTTATCAGACTGAAGTTCACATTCCACGGCAATTGCAAAGATTTTCAGGGATGGTTTCTTTAAGTAATTTCCATCAAGTCATCATCTTATATTTTCTGCCACCCTTCCTGTGATGCAAGACCAACAGTTCTCAATCAGATTAAAATGTGGTAAGAAATCAGGCCAGTCAAATGTTTACATATTGTTTTTTTCTTAAGAGAATCTGACACTTTCTTGACCATAGGGACTGGAACAGAGCCAAGCATGAAAAAGGTATGGACTATTTGTGTTTGTTAATAGAAAGGAGCATTTGGTTATGTAGCATCTCAGTATTAGAGCTTCTCCATAACATCCTTCAACAAAAGGAATAAGTACATCTTCATGCCTACATTTTACCAGTGGAATGGTGCATGACAGTCTTCTCAAAGATGTGCTCCTTGTAGTGACTGGAACCCACATGTCTCTTCACTTTTTCCTGCCTGTCTGCTATGTAAAAAGCCTTTATATGGTCATTCTTAAGTTTGTATTCCAGACAGCATACTCTTCAGAGAGTGACTCTTTTTCTTGGTGTGCTTGATGCTTTAGGTGTTTAGAGAGATAATGCTCAGATATGTGTCCCAGTGTTTTAAGGGATATTTTTTCAGTTCTTCAGCTATCTTGGAGCCCTCTAAAGCCTAGTACACACTGCATCATGTATCAGCCATATGATGCAGCAGTGGCATCAAAAAGTCACTAGTGGCCAAACTGTACTGCAACACTGCTAACTTGTTCCTGTGTAAGTCAGTACTATGGTTTAACTTTCTTAAGTGGGCATGTCTGTGTCTGTCAATAATATACTCTACCAAGAGAGTGTATTGTGGAGTATAGTTGCTTTGTGAGCAGCAAAAAAGAAACTCTTGAAGAAACATCAAATCTTGTGGTATAAACACTGACTTTCTCTGCAACTTATGAAGGAGAGCTTCAATCAAATATCTTTGGAGCTACAAATCAAAGGTACAATGGACTTTGAAAATTATATAAGAATGCCAATCACTCCATTTAATAAATTGCTATAAAAAATTGAGCCATATATCTGTAATGCCTCTCAGCCCTCAAAGCTGCAGCTTTACATACTATACTCTGCTCTGAATTCTGGTGCATCATGGAACAGACATATGAAATTGGAGCATCCCATCATCATGCTCATGATGCTGCAATGCACTGAAAAATCAGGTTTTCAACACATCCATGTATCACTGCACACATCATGAAGTAATGTGTACACAGCTTAACACACTTTCTTCCTTTGCCAAGAGCATCCATATTGTGTCCTAGCAGAAATCATACAAAGCAGACTATATAAAATATGTACCAAGCATTTGTACACCTCCACCATACTTCCAGTATCATGCTTGCTAATGATGGCCAAGATCAGGTAACAAGGAAGTGGTGCCCTCTAACATCAAAAACACTACTACCATTGACACAATTGCAGGAGGAGCAAGCTACATCACCCTCCATAAACAAGAGTAAGATCAATATTGAGGTGCACTTATCCAGTTATCACACAAAAACTTTTCTTGATTTTAATTGGTAGTGGCTGAAGAGACCTAAAAATAACGGCATCAGTTTACACATCCAAGACAGATGCGGAGGAAGAGGGCTCATCATGTTAAAGGGCATCATAGCTGCCAAACTCATCCATTGACAAGATGGGAAATGAGACAATGGGAAAAGAAAACATGAAAATGGTGGAAAATTAGGATTGATGTTATTGTAAAGAAATAATACATTTGATAAAAATTACCTATGTATCTAATAATGTTTACTCACTTTCAAATCACAATGTTTAAACTTTCTTCATACCATTAACATCATGTCACACTGAAACATTTCCTTTTTATATCATCATTAAGCAAGTATTATATGTAATATCATCTCCACATCGCACCACCTCTCTCCTTTTCCATCTTCTTGCTTCTCTCCTACACCAATCTGTTAACTAAGACAGTGATGATCCACAGTAGCTGTTGCTGCCCAGATTACCAAGAAGATTTACTTGTGATTTGCATCACCATAAAATATTTCTTAAATACTGTATTCTTGACATAAAAAAATACAGCTTTTGCAAAAATAAACTAGCAAAAGGTTAGGATGCAACACCTGGGTAGCATGAATAGATAAAACTATCATATCATTTAACCCACAAAGTATGACCCACACAGAACCCAACAGGATATTCAATCTCAATAAATCCTAGACAAAATCATCCTTATCCCCTTCCATCTGCACTCAGGAAGGGAAGGAGACACATTAAGCAAAAAAAAGAAACATCAGACAGAGCTGGCACGCAAGACTTCTATGCTACAGAAAGCCAATGCATTAGTTACTTACGTGGGGTGGGTAAAGGGAGCAGAGGCAGAGGAGGTGGTGCGGGGTAGCAGTGTTGGAATTGAGCCTGGAGTGCTGCTCTCCCTGTCTTCCGAGGGCGTGAGATCATCCGTCCCAGGGTATGTGTAGTTGTCCAGTGTGATGCTCCGTGGTGGTGTCTGCCAGACCATACACACACAGGCATGCAGAGTTGGCAGGTGAATGATGGATACAAGAAGAAAGGAAGAATACATGAAAAATAGTATGCATTAGTGATGGCTCTTAATTTGGTTCCTGTTACACTTTAATCATGCTGTCATTTGCTCTCATGTTACCAACTTAAACTATAGTCATAATTGAACTTTTTTTCAATATTAAAGAAAATGTAGTAATATTGAAGAGTGGAGTGTGGCTTCAAAGTCAAGTATCAAGTGGCAATCATATGGCACACAACAAGGAAGTCATCTAACTGTACTTGCACAGTCACCATGTCATTGTAGACTCCAGGCAAAAGATCAAATCACAGAATGGTAGTTTTATTTTCATTGATACATGACAGTACTCACTTGGACCCTGTACAGTGCTGGGTCTGGCTGGGGCATGATAGACTTTTCTAGCTCCACTTCTCTGGGCACTCCCCGTGTTCCGATGTGCTGGTCTCCACCTGCAATGCCAAGCACTCTGAATGAAGACTCAATACAGATAAAGAATTAATGAAAGAGCATTGCTGGCAATGGACTAATGGAAGTCTATGCTTGATAAAGCTGCCATGTTTCAGTTTTTACATGACAGCCTCACCACTGTCGTCACTTACCTGCCACAACAATGCGGTCAGGGACACTCATGTGTAGCTTCTCGTTGACGCCATTGTATCGCGCCCAATTGACTGTCGGGTCATCATCATTATCACCTGTTAAAAAACAGAAGAGACACATATCAACATATCAATCAATCAATCACGGGAGGTATACACCTGGGAGCACATCGCCTCCACTACCGTATGGCACCACTCTCGGCAGTCATACCTCACAAGTTTCCATGCAGGCTCCCTTCCTGTATCAAGTAACTCCCAGCAGGAGCCATTGACTTGCCACAGCCATGAGTTCTGTGGGTGCCCCCTTCACCTCCTCCATGCTGGGCTATCCCTTTCAGAAACAACCCAATAAGCAGGGTTGGCTTCCAGGTAGTGTGCCACATGGCCATACAGCCACAGTTGGCATTGATGGACTATGCTGGTAATCAGCCTTGAATCAATCTCATGGAACAATCACTGATTTGGCACTAAAGTCATACCAGCGGTACCCCATGATCCTGCAGTGGCATCTAGTACCAAAGACATCAACTCAACTCTTTAGGTCAGTATTCAGTTCACTACACTACCAAGGTATGTGAAGTTTTCCGAGACCTCCATGTCCTCGCCACACACATGGACAGACTGTACTGTTTCATCCAGTAAGCCTCCAAACACCTGAACCTTGGTCTTGGGCTAGGAAACCTCAAGTCCCAAGGGTTTCACTTACACATACAGTGCCTCTAGAGCTATTACCAGAACCTTCAATGACTCAGCAGCTGACTGCATCATTGGCAAAAACAAGATCTGTTATCTCACAATTGCCAACAGATGCTCCACAATGACTTTGGTCTACAACTCTGCCTAGTACCCAATCCATGCAAGTGTTGAAAAGTAATGGAGCAAACACACATCCCTGCCTCACTTCCTTATTCATGGGAAAGAAGGTGGATATGCTCCCTCCGCACTTTACAACACTCACAATCCTGGCGTACAGGCGACTTAATAGACCATTAATCCATGCAGGAATCTCACAGAGACACAGAAAATCCCAGGGTGCCTGAGCCTCTATCCTCTTCCTTCCTCTCTCTCTCTTACTCAATACATGCAATCACTACTCACCATTACTCAGCACACCAATCTTTCACCCAGCACTCCTGTTGTTGCCTCACCCACCTGTGACTCTTATTCTCTTTGGGACCTTCATCTGGGAGCTCAGATCGGGTTCGTAGTGGCCATCATAGACATGGTTGAAATTGCCTGAGAACCGCTGGGGGCTGGTTATGTTGGACATCTGGTGGTGGCAGAAGGGTAATGATGGGATCAGTGTAAAGAACAGAGGGAGTACTGCTAAATATGGTTTATCTTGTGTGTGTGTGTGTGTGTGTGTGTGTGTGTGTGTGTGTGTGTGTGTGTGTGTGTGTGTGTGTGTGTGTATTCACTGTGGTTGTGGCTGAAGCCAGGTTTATAAATCATGGGTTTGTACCCCTCAGTTACATGCCACAGCAGGTGCCAGGTAGCCACCCCGAGAGGCAGGACACAACCCCCAACTAACACTCGGTACCCACTCTCTACTGGGTGGACAGGGGAGCAGGTGTAAGGAAACCGCCCAGCCTTCTCAGCTCCACCCAGTGTGTGTAAGGGAAGGAATAACTGCTATGTTTGATTCTGCAGTGAGAGATGGTGAGGGTTGCATTTTCAATGAAGGAAGAACTTGTTTTATTTGATTCAGGAATGTGACTGTATGAACACTGTGTTAGGTGACTAGCAGGAGCATTAGAGGCACACTGAAATATCATCCTTGAACAACTACTGCACAACTGCCCAAAGTAGTAATGTCATACTCAACACAATATTTCAAACAAAAATGATAATACCAGGCAACTATTTCCACTGATGACATCCAAAGTCCTTTTCTGTAGAGCTCTTAATATCAAACAGTTCAGTAGCTCAAGAAAATCCAAGACCAGGAATCCATTAGACTTTGACATCACTAATCACTACTAGACACAATTATAGACAGTACATACTGTACTTCAATGTGCACAGCAAGGGAAACATAGCAGGGATTCTTTTTATATGGGAAGGGAAGCAAAGAAAAGATACATTCAGCAGCTGGTAAGTTGGAATTCTACCAGCACCAGCAACAACACAAGTAGAATCATCACTAGTGGAAAAAATAATAATTGTTGATGGAAAATATCAACAGTTTGGTGAAACTTGGATTAATGTAAAAACCAATATAACAGTATTTATTTTTCTTCTTTTTCTATGTAAGATGGGGAAGCTGACCAATATAATCATACTCATTGTTAGTGTGAAATATTTCTTAGTGAAAGTATATTCTCTAATTTTCTTTATATAATCATAATTACCATCTTGCTTGAAGATATAGCTCCATACATATGTATATAAAATATTTTGCATAACACTTATTCCCCAAACAAAATATTATATCTTTGAGATGTAAACTAAGTAATAAATTGAACAAAATAATATTATAAATAGAAGCTTGTTAATAACCCTCCTTTATATGTCTGAGCTAAACTTGTATGTTAAACTCTGCTGGCACCAAGACACACACAGAGATGAGAGATCAACAAAGTGTATGCATAGTGTATGAACACAAAGACTGCTCTATAATGATCCCCAATGTCTGCTTGAATCATTCAAACAATAAATCATTTGAAATTATGTTTATGTGACTTACAGGGAAAACACCTGTCCTATTCACAGAAGTAAAAACAAGCCTGAAGAGTGGCTGCCATGCAAGCAGGCATACGACACAATAGTCCAAGAAGTAGAATATTATTTCATATCAAACAAAAAAACAATACATATAACATATCGTGACAACCTATATCTATACCAATAACAAGCAACAACTTTTACTTAAAAGAGAGGAACAAACAAATGAAAGCGAGATGATGCTTACATAAAGGCGTGGAGAAAATTTCACCGGACCACACAAAACAACTGGCACTCTATAAGCAAGAGAATCACAAATGAAGCAGCTCAATCAATAACAAAATTTTGCACAGGACTATATCTACTAATAATTACTTCATACAAGAACAAACATTCACAAACAAGACACCACACATCAGAAACATAGCATTAACAAATAAGGGAATGCTAAAATACAAAACACTACAGAATAAAACTCAACAAAAATACAAGTTATGAAAACACAACAAAATATGTAAGAGTGTGTGTGCATGTGTGTCTCTCTCTCTCTCTCTCTCTCTCTCTCTCTCTCTCTCTCTGTAGTGTAGCTTCATTAGTGGTGCAAATGGCATCAGTAACCTAATAGCAAATAGTTACAGGATGTAACTTGAGGGGTTGCACTCTCATTATCCCAACGTGGTGTGTGACATGGTCTCAGTCCTATACAAAGATCAGTCAAAATGAGCTCTGAGCTCTTGTAGGGGAACAGCTGGCAGAGTAACCATCGAACAACTTTAAAAAAAAAAAACACACACACAACCTTCAAGGAAAACCTCAATGTTCAGCCTACTAGTCACGCACATACAAGCAAGGAAAAGAACAAGTCATCAATATTTGCAATGCATAGACAGAGCAGAGAGTTGCCCTTTAGCACATCTGTTTGGGATAGTGTATGAACATGAAAAAAAAAGAGGAAGGATACATGTAAGCTTTCATCAGTCTAAATACTGTACTTTCACAACTAGAAAAGTCCTTTCAAGTGACCAGAGCAGAGGTGTTGACCCATATACCATACACACTAGCTTGGGTTATTTTAGCAAGGTTGTTTAGTTGCAAGTTCCAAATTTATAAAATTACACCCACCATTGTGTTGACTTTCCTCTAAGAGAATATATACTACAAAGAAAGGAAACATGCTCATACTGTGTCCACCTTCCCAGAAGTTCAAATCCAAGACCTGGCTAAGAGTTACACATGCTAACCACTACACTACCATATCATTAACACACACTTGTTGGCAGCCCTTTCAAAGTAGCATAAGGTTCTAAAGGAAGCTACTACACCCTCTTGTATTGCCTTGATGCATGAATGAGGTAATAATAATTAGCCCCTAGCTGGCGGCAGCGGACGTTGGCTGGCTCCTAAAATGTGAATCGTCTCTATATAGCTTCTGCCGACTACTGGTGTGCAGCATAAAGTTAGTTACACCGCATTTAGTAACGTTTTGACAGCATCTATATATAGACTCTACCGCAATTTCTTGCCGTGTTTACAAGTTTCTCAAATCAAACTTTAGGCTTTAAGGTGAAATTTCTTTATATGTTTACTAGGATAATGGAGTCACTCACACCCACATTCAAAGATGTGTCCACTAGCAGTGTCACCATCATCACTCCCTGATGCACTTCCTGCATCACTGCTAATATCATCCATAAACTCATCATCTAAATCCTGCGTTAGAATCAGCTGTATATCCTCATCAGTGATTCTCCTCCTTGTAGGAAAATATATTGGTGTTATAGTAGGCACACAGGAGCACTCCACCCTGCCTGACAGCTGGGAACAGAGTGTGAGTTTAAGTGAGAAGTCACGTACACCAAGGCCACTCCTAAGTTGCTAGTTACCATTTTTGTGGCTCGGGAGCACTCACACGTGGCCGTCTATATATAGTCGATGCTTAGAAATACAAGGGATAAATTTTGGAGACGAGTCTATATACAGTCACCCCGCAAATTTTTGATACAATCGGGACTGTCTATATATAGTTCCTCCGCTGGCTAGGGTTAGTGTGTGCATTTGCATTACAGCCACTAGTTCACATAGTTTCAGCCCAAGGTGACAAGTACTGTCTAAGTGAAGGAATTAGTGTTAGAGCTGCTAATACAAGGACCTGCCTGTACTGCTGGTGCACTGGTTATTTTGATTCAGAGGTTTGCAGAGTTAAGACCTTATGGTGATCTCTCATCCAAGCTGCACCGCATTACTTCAGAATCATGAAACTTCTTTTCAATACTATCTCATTGACTTTTTATATAGGGAGACAATCCTCTTCAATCCCATTATCACATTTTCCTATGTAAAAGGGGGAAGCTGGCCAAGGGCAACAAAAATAGAGAAAATAAAAAGCCCTCTAATTACCAGTTCATTGAAAGGTCAATAGAGTTATCAAGCCAAAAGTCAGCGACAAATGTCTTGAAATTTGCCTCTTAAATATAGTCATAGGAAGTTGGAAATAAAAGAGGCAAGTAGGGAGTTCCAAAGTTTACCAGTGAAAGGAATGAATGACTGGGAATACAGAATAACTCTTACATTAGAGAATTGGATGGAATAGGGGTGAGAGGAAGAAAGTCTTGTGCGACAAGGCCACAGGAGGGGAGGAGAGGTAGTTAGCAAGATCAATGGAGCAGTCTGCATGAAAAAAGGAATAGAAGATAGCAAGAGGTGCAACATTCCAGCAAAGAGAGAGAGGCTGAAGAGACAGTCAGAGGAGAGGAGTTTTGTCATCTAAAAGAATGTTACTCTTCTAGCTTTTTCTAACCCCTCAATATTTTCTTTTATATGCAGGCAATCTCAATTGCTAGTATCATTTTTTTCATATTTTTTGTTTAGCCTTGATATGAGAAGGAAGTACCTCAAGCCATCAGCTACCAGCCAAGAGCAAACTTACATACAAGATATTCTAGGAACCAGCACCATAATGTTAACCTCAATCTCAGCAACTACATAGACACTTCTTACATTCCAGCACAACAGATGAGCCTCATAAGGAATTCTACCCCTAATAAAAACACAAACCACAAACCAGACTGTCCACACACTTCTTCAAAATGATGACAGAAGAGACCCAAGAGCAAGGAACAAGATTATCAACACTAACTATACCTAATGACTGTAACAGACTAATCCTTTCATGGCTCTTTCTGTACAAACTTTTAGATAGTGGGCTACTCTATATATTTTTATACATCCAACTCTCACACACAAAAAAAGAAATATATATATATATATATATATATATATATATATATATATATATATATATATATATATATATATATATATATATATATATATATTCCAGCTTATGCAGTCATGGTAAGCAAGAGCAACCTTCTGCACTTATTTCCATGGCATTTAGTGTATTCTCATAGTCCCAAGGTCTCTGGTTTACTAACAGCCTTCTGACATGTGTAGGCCCTCAGCAGATCAAAGGAATGGAGGAAAAATGGTAAACACTACGAAAGTGAGTGTATAATGATGATCACTGACTATGACTTTGCTAAGTAAGAAACACACACAACTACTAACACTCCACCTTCCTTATCATTGCAGCAGCAGCCCCTCACTAAGCACTAAATTGATTACTTATCAACTACCTTTGCTTGCCATGGCAACAAATGACTACCAACAACACGAGAAGAAACTGTCAACAATTATACTCTATTCCACAAACTTTGCCCTCATAATTCTGCAGCTGAGAACAATGAACCACAGTAACACTGTAAATTTGCTCAATTATGTATACCCACCTTGATCAAAAATACTATGTGGCAAATCAATCAGACATCCATACCCAACAATTTATTAATGATACCAGTTTAATTGTAACTCTATAAACTGGTACATTTTGATAAATATTAGTTTGAGTTATGAATATAAAGCCAATTCAAAGCACATCTTGAAAAGTAAACAGGTATACAAACCAGTCAGTAAGTGAGAGCATTCCCAATCACAGCATTACCATGTTTATACATCCTCACGCAAAATTACAGCACAGGAATCCATGGCACAGAGGATATCAAGGCGCTGGCTCCAGTGTAGGAAAGACTCATCAGTGTGGGAGAGAGACTACTAACAACACACCAGAATAGTACCCGCTCAAATCCAGAGTTATAGAAGATGGATGGGACACCAAAACCCTCAGTGGGGGACAGCGGCTGGGAGGAGGTGGTGGAGGTGTTGGTGGAAGAGGACTCCCAAGTATGGGGTCTGCTGTTGGCCATGCTGCAAAATGGAGGAAGCATCTTTGTTACGAGCTGTGGTGTTTTGGTACCGATGATAGCAGCGGTGGAGGTAGTGGTGGTGACAAGCAACATACAGCACTTAAACAAGCAAAGCTACATCTGGTAAAAAAAACAGCACTTGCAAGACATGTGAATGAGATACTTATGGTGACAAGGCCAAAAATCAATAACAATTGCAAAGCTTATGATCATTTAAAGTTTGTTTTATAATCATGAGAAATATGTAGTCATCCAAAGTAGTGATGTTATACTCTACAAAATATTATAGCATCTAACAACTGCTTCACTGTCTCTCACAACCACAGTCCTCACTCCTTGGAGAGCTCTTAACATCCTCAAGTAAGAAATACTCCATATAATTGCAATTCCTATTCAATTTACAGAGAAATATTCACAGAACTTTGTGACATCACTATCTTGGGCAACTTTCCTTCATTCCTTACCAGTATAGATACTCTCACATTCAACAAAATATACTACAAAATACAAGACAGCTGCAGAACTTTGCACAGTAACCAAAAACTCCAACAACAACCAGTGCAACACTCTGCTGATAAACACAAAACAATGGGAATACATTCACTAAAAGAGAAAGTCAAGAAAGGGATGACAATACAAGGACACAAACATAAGGATGGATGTAGCAAAAAGATAAAAACAAATAGATAAAAATTGCCAGTATGTACATAGTATAATTGTATAAGAAAGAAAAAAGTAAGATATCTAGGGATCATAGGGATCATTATAAGAAAAGAATAACAGCAGGAAGAGAGTATAGATCTTACACACAAAAAAATAAATGAAAATAAATTAATAACAATAATAAAAAAATCAGCATCAAGGGAATCACAGAAAATGTGTCAGTAATTTGATAGAAATGTGGCTTATCAGACGGAATAAAGCTAATAAAAATACATAGAATAAAAGATGTATTGCAGATAAAAACAACCCATCCCACAAATGAGCTCACACATTCTGGTGGCACCTTTCCATCCCAGACATTATTCATTCCATTATCAACCCCTTCAGTACTGGGACACATTTTAATCTAGAGTTTGGGGTAGGATTAGACGATTTTATTGATATTAGGATGGGCCTATGAAGGTCAGATAATTAATAGTCACATATGCCAGAAGTGTGTTGTTTCAGCTGATCAATGATGTTCACTGCAGAATCACTTTTTTTTTTTCAAAACCTTGCTTCAGACACTATATTATCAATCTTTTAGCACACATGACTGATATAATACAAGTTCTCTTATAATGTTATGCTATTTTGAAGGACATGAACTACATAGTTAGCCAGTCATAAAATTTGGTTTTGAAAGGGCTCTTATGGGAGCTTTAAAAGGATAGAAACTGATATCTTGCTTGTTACTCAGTGTGTGTATTTCTTTTTCCTATCCTAAAATCTCACTTGGCTAAAAGGACCGTAAGCTTAGGGATTAGGGAAAGTGTTAATAAAGCACGACAAAGCGTCAGTTGTGATGCAAGTCATGACAGTTTGATGTGGATGGAAGTCAGAGAGTGAGTGGTCATGATTAGCAATGGTTGAGAGAGAGAGAGAGAGAGAGAGAGAGAGAGAGAGAGAGAGAGAGAGAGAGAGAGAGAGAGAGAGAGAGAGAGAGATCCAACCATTACTTGAAGAGCGGTATAGATGATGATGATAAAATATGAAGGTGACCTGCCAGGTTCTTCACCACCACACTCAAAACGATTCACGCACCGGGACACACCGTGACCGCCAATTTCACTAGCCGGGACACGTAAGTGGCAAGGTCTGAGGAATACAGACAATTTCAAAACAAGACTTGTACCTCTCAGCTGATCGTGGAGAGCCTAATCTTCCCTTCCGGTACTGTTCGGCCGGATACTTCACCTCGGTCTCTTCACCTCATCATATCAACTCGATCCCTTCTTGAGATGCTGTTATTATTATGATTATTACTCCCAGCATGTATATATAAGACTGATAAGCTATATTACCGTTTAGTTAGGTGTGTGAACAATAGAAATTTTGTGATCCCTGATAGGCAAGACGGTACAGTGTGATGGCCTTCATATATGCGATCAATGGCTGCTCCGAATTCTTCTTTATTTGCTTGTTGCTGGCTTCATTTCAGAGGTCACAATAACGAAGAATATTAACTGATAACATTACCTCACTGTTTGTCATGACAATGAGAACGCATATTGTTATCGCTGTTCTACTGTAACCTATCTAATTCCCTTCCGCCTCCTCATTCGCTCTTATCGCTATTGAGCACGATATAAAATACATAAATAAATAAATAAATAAATATATATATATATATATATATATATATATATATATATATATATATATATATATATAGATAGATATATAGATAGATAGATAGATAGATAGATAGATAGATAGATGGATGGATGGATGGATGGATAGATAGATAGATAGATAGATATAGATATATAGATATAGATATATGTAGATATACATATAACATCTATCTCTTCCCTGTAATCAGTGGCAGAATTACTACAGCGAGGTGAGGCCTTTTTTTCAGGGTAGCACTTATCTATGAAGACAAAACAGGCCAATAATAAAGCATTTAAAATATTTAGTTTATTTTGTCTTAAAAGGAAAATAAAATATATTGAGCGCTCTGCAGAAAGGAAAGTCCATATGTGTGCATCCTTTATGTATTACCCAGAAGGATGTACACAGGAGTGCATCATACAGTTTTCCCTGATTTGTGTGCAGACGAAAAGAAGTTTTTCAACTATTTTCGCATGAGCAAGCCGTCATGTGAAGAACTTCTCAGCTACGTCAGGAAAGACATCACAGGGACTACAACAAAGTTGAGAGAATGTATTTCACCAGACGAGAAACTGACCGTCACTGAGCATGATGATAGGCTGCCGCTGGCCAGTGAGTAGCGGCGGTGTCGGACACTGGTCACTGGTGGTGGGGTAGATAGTGTGAAAGCTTCCATTCAAAACCATGAAGCTCTACAGTGAGTGGCGGACACTGACACTGCCAGTGTGTGTCCGCCACTCACTAGATAGTTGCGGAAGTGAGACACCGAAATGTTTTAAGTGTCCCGTTGCCTGGTCAAGACACTGCAGTGGCCTAGTGTGAAACCGTCCATTGGAAAGCATGGAAGGCAACTAGTGTCCGCCACCAGTGGCGGACACTAGTTGCCTATATATAACCCCATAAACGTCAAACTAAAGCGAATTAGCGAAAGAAAAACACGAAAGTTAATGGGGAAACAAGGCCGACCGCTAGTCATGTTTACCGGCACTCGGACCAAGAAGTACTTGTATTTTTCCATGGTTCTCTTGACATAGCCAAGAAATCGAGTAGGTTATATGCAAATAACATAGATAGACAATAGATGAACATGTATATAACCCCATAAACTTTCTCACACTGCTACTTTCTCTCTCTCTCTCTCTCTCTCTCTCTCTCTCTCTCTCTCTCTCTCTCTTCTAATTGCCTTCCCTTTAGAGCGTAATATGATCATAGAGAGAGAGAGAGAGAGAGAGAGAGAGAGAGAGAGAGGATTTGGAGGGAAAACAGACTGGGGTGGAGGGAAAGTGAGAGGGAGTGGTGTAGGGACAGTGAGAGGTGGCGGAGAGAATTATGAAAACGTCGTAGGATTTGTGTGCTAATGTATGAGATGTCAGGATATGAGAGAGAGAGAGAGAGAGAGAGAGAGAGAGAGAGAGAGAGAGAGAGAGAGAGAGAGAGAGAGAGAGTGTGTGTGTGTGTGTGTGTGTGTTATATTAAAGCTAGCTCCATTTTTTCCTCTTTCTAGGTTAAGTAAGGTTATATATTAAATCTCTCTCTC
>CM035197.1:10541330-10564155 GCA_020233015.1 Callinectes sapidus
TATATATATATATATATCTATTTATATATATATATATATATATATATATATATATATATATATATATATATATATATATATATGCATACACACATACATATTTAATGCTATGAAAGCCACTTCTTCCCTCCCTCTCTACCAACAGGAACATGTACTATGATGACCGGTGGGTAGAGAAACAAATTGCTGGTTTTACCAAGTGGCTCAACTTCATCCTCACTCCTCCTGAGGATGAGGACGTGGCTGCCAGTGTAAAGAAAGGTCAGTGCTATTTTGTTCTCTCTTTCTGTTCAGGTGATGAAATTGACGTGTGATGTTTAGATGTACTTCATTTTAGTTATGCCTTTGTTATGTTCTGTATCATCTTGTATTTTGAGTGTTGGAGGACTGGTAATTCTTATTATCAGATGACATAGATGTAGTCATGGAGCAGATAGAGATAAAAAGTAGGAATTGAGAGTTTTTGTTTGTGTGTGTAAGATGTTCCTAATGGTGTTGCTGATGCATAAGTGATTTACTATAAGATTTTCTTGCAGATGTAGATAGTGCATAGACACCACATTTTTCATACAGCATTCTGCTGTGGCTCTTGGTCTTGCTTAAAACCTAACTTAGTACTTTAATTTTTTATTTCCACTATATTACAAATTTCAGTGTAGGTTTGATTCATCTCTTCCTCTTTATGGCACTGGTATTCACTTGTACTCTTTCCTCTGCTTCATTCAGTGGACTTGGGGAAGCTGTGGTCAGAGGCAGTGAAAGGTAAGGGCATCCGTGCAGCGCCCACCAAGGAGGACCTGTCCCTGCGTGCATATTCAGCCCGCTGTCGTCTCAACACTCTGCGCAGGAAGGCTTGTCGCTTCTACCAGCGTCCAGAGTTTGTCACTGTGGTGGCCAAGCTAGAGACTGCCATTGACCGGGGATACCTCTCCATACGTAAAGACCGGATGACACATGCTGACCTCGGTGGGTGGGGAATGGGTTGAACTGCATGTGTGTATGGTTTATCCAACCCGTCCTGAGAAATAGTAATAAAAAAAAAAAGGCAAATTTTGATAATGTAACTGTTGTAGTTTGTTCTCATAATGAACTATAGACCTTGTCCTCTACTACTTCATTCTCAGAAAGTTTACTTACCCTAGTTTTAAGCCAAGGGTTTCTGATTTCATTTTTGAACCAGTTATGGGAATAGAACGGTATAAGATTTATGCAATATTAATTTCATTTAGTATTCATTTCCATTTGCACATCTTTCAAGTCTGTCATGAGAGAGACTCATATGTGAAATCATAGTTTATCTTTTCTAATACAAAGAATCAGCTTTGGAATATCTATGAAATTTCCAAAAGTTGACATTGATTTCATAATTAATTTCTAAAAATTTAAGAATTATCTTTAATTTTTCTTCCATCTATATGAATTGCTCATTTAATCCGACCCTTTCTTTCCACAGGCTTAAAGCAGCAAATGCTGCAGCTGCTACTCTGCTACAACCCACTGTGGCTGCGTGTGGCCATGGAGACAGTTTATGGAGAGCTGCTGCACCTGACCAGTAACAGTGACATAACAGGCATCACCAGTCATATCATCAACAGGTAGAGATGGATAGGGAGAGATGGATGACAATAGATCAAAGAATGTACTGCACTTCTAAGACAGCAATCAGTTGTCAGACACTGGTGCTGGAACAGTATTTGTGGGGAGGTGGAGAGTAGGACAGGAAGTGCTGCTGCAAGGACTAGGTGGGAAAGTGGAGGATTAGAGGAGATAAGATTTCCCTTGTTTTATCTATAACTAAGAGAATAAGGAAACCAAAAGAAATGGAGAGATAGCTAGGCAATATAGTCTCCTCAGTATCTATAGTCTCTCTCTCTCTCTCTCTCTCTCTCTCTCTCTCTCTCTCTCTCTCTCTCTCTCTCTCTCCTCTCTCTCTCCTCTCTCTCCTCTCCTCTCCTCTCCTCTCCTCCTCTCTCTCTCTCTCTCTCTCTCTCTCTCTCTCTCTCTCTCTCTCTTTCTCTCTCTCATCTCTATTCTCTCTATTGTTTGGCCAGGCTCCTGAATAACCCTGACATAGCTGCTGCGCATGCCCACCCCACCGTGCCCCATTGCTACCGGCCTGGTTACGAGGCTGCCATCAAGACTTTCCAGCTCAAGAAGTTTCTGCTGCTGGTCCTCTTCCTTGACCGTGCTAAGGAGGCACGGCTCATTGATCATGACCCTTGCCTCTTCAGGAAGAACTCTGAACACAAGGTAGGAAGGAAGTCAGGCTGCCAGATTAAAGATGTCGTGGTTACTTTTAAACTTGTATATTTTTTGTGCTTTCTTAGGAAACTATGTAGAGTGACTTACTTTTTTGTTTATGTAGTTTGTTTGACCATCCAGTTTTCCAAATTTGCTTTATTGGCAGTTCATTACAGTTCACAATTCTTGGCTGATTTGTCTCTTAATTGTGCTTACCTTTCTTATAAGATAAGGCACACAATTTCTGGTGTTTCTCCATTTTTTTATGGAAAGTGAACGAAAAGTCCACATCTTTTCGAGAGAACTGACATTAAAGGACATTGCCAGGTTATAAATGTTTACTTTGGGTTAGGCAGATACATAGCCAAGTATCTACACTTATACATTTAGATGTCATCCTTCATCCTGACCTATGCTCCTGCTCTCTTCCCTGAACCAGTGAAGCTTCTTTAGCCACCACTTCATCATCCACCTTATCACCTTATCCACCTTTGTCTGCCCTACACAGACGAGCCGGGACATCTTGGTGGCTTTTGCAATGCACTTCCTCCAAGGAATTGGGGACATCACCAAGCACCTGGCACACCTTGGCTACACAGTCTCCCACCGACAAGCCTTCCTCGATGAGTTTGATTTTGCAGTGACCAATCTACCCACTGACCTGCGTTGTGGTGTGCGATTGGCGTGAGTGTTGGTTGTGTGGGGACTTGTTATTGCTTTGCAAAATTTTTAAGACCTTCTCAGATATGAGACTTGAACTCTTCCTAACACGTAGCCAGTCTAATGTTATGCAAAAGACAATACCTTCCAACTAATAAATAAGCAATTTCAGTAAATAAATTCAAACATTTTTTTCCTCAGTTGTGTGATAAATATCTGGAATTGTCTTCCATCAGGTATCATTAACTCAAGTACAACCTAGTAAGGACTTCAGGGTCTGTTGCTGTTTGGACTTCATTAATATTCTTTATTCCTCACTACCCCTCTGTTTCCTGGTACAGTCGTGTAGTTGAGGTGCTGATTCAGGACTACACCCTGAGCCGGCAGCTGCGTGTGCCTGCTGTGAGTCGCCTTCAGAAGGTGCACAACACAGAGGTGGTCCTTGCTGCCCTGGGAAAGGCTGGCTGCCAGGTGGCTACTACAACATCACCCAAGGACATTGTGGATGGCCACCGTGAAGCTACTCTGGCACTCCTATGGGGCATTATCTTCAAGTTCCAGGTGTGTGCATATGCTATTGTAGGTGTTGAGATATTGCTATTTGTATTTTAGGGTTGAACACAGAGCTACTATAGGTGTTGTTATTTTGTGTATTTGTACTTGTGCATACAAGGTCCAGATTTACCTCAGTTTTATGCATAAATACACAGAAGTGCTTGTGAGTTTCTGTTGGTGTGTTCATATAGACCTATCTGTCCAGATGAGTGTGATGGTGAATGAAAAGCGTCTGCGTGAAGAGATCAAGCACCTGCGGCGCTCCCTGGAGGTGAGGGCACAGTTGGATGAAGCAGCACAGCGTGGCCAAGAGGCAGCTGGTGAGGCAGCTGCCGAGGTGGGCCATCTGGGCGAGGGTGGCACTGAGGAGAGTGTACTGGCCCATCTGAGGCTTTGGGCCACCTTCACCTGTGCTCATTATGGCCTTGAGGTGAGTGTGTTCAAGGCAGGCAGACTGATATAGAGGGGAAAACAGAGGGTATTGTTTTGAAGAGTGTTGTTATGTTATTTTATTTATTATTTTTTTTAGGACAATGCAGTAGTATTAGAGGCATGAAAGTTGGCAAGGATATGTGTACACATGACATAAGTAGGAAATCATGCAAATCCACAAATAATAAAGAGAAGGGTGTACAGCTCACCAAGTGTGTGCTTGCGATTGTACATACCTCGTGTTACCATGTCAGCTTGGCATATTTGTAGATCTTTTATATATATATATATATATATATATATATATATATATATATATACAGTCATACATCTACATAAGAGTGCTTAAGGATATGAATTTTCCAAGATACGAGCTGGGAAACGAGCGTAATCGTTGCCCAGGATACGAGGAAATATTCACCATACGAGCCGCAAGCATTTAGTTACGCCAAACCACCACTAGTTTGCAGTGAATGAAAAAAATAAATAAATACAAAAAAATTTTAAACAGAAAAGATAAAAAAACTAGTGTTAAGTTGTATTTAAGTCTCTAATTTATCACTTGATATTTTACATTATTTGTTTATTTACCTTATCTGTATTTATGATGTTTATTTTAATAACAAATACCATTTATCACTGTTTTTCTCATTAATGTTAACTTTCATTGTACATCAGTATTACTAAACTTTAATTTGCATGTTTTCTTGTATTGGAACGCATTATTCAGTTTTACATGTATTTAAATAGGAAATTCTGTTCCACCATGCGAGCTATTTCACAATACAAGCTCAGTTGTGGAACGAATTAAACTCGTATGTAGGGGTATGACTATATATATATATATATATATATATATATATATATATATATATATATATATATACACACACACACACACACACACACACACACACACACACATATATTTATATGTATGTATGTATGTATATATGTGTGTAATTTTTTCTTCTACCATGTCTCAGGTGGACAACTTGACTGTTTCCTTCTGTGATGGACGAGCTTTGTGCTTGCTGCTGCATCACTACTACCCTGACCTGCTGCCCCGTGATCTCATCCACTGGGACACCACTCAGAACATCCCTGCACAGGTCAGACATAGCTTGAGATACCACCACACATACACTATATTACACACCTCATACACCATATCATCTTCCCTCACACACCACCAAGATACAAGTTTCATTAGATACGCTGCTGCAGTCTCATGACATCCGGCATTCATATTCAATGTAAATTTATTTCATTTCTTTCATCTTGCAGGAGATGGACCCTGATCTGTCAGCAGATGACAGTTTCTATGAGATGACATATAGTGACACCAGCAATAGGCAAGTTTATGCTGAGCGCCTGGTCAATGACAAGGCTAACTTCACCCTGTTCATGGATAAGGTGTGTGTTGTTTGTATGCACATGTATTTGTGTATTTTTTATCCAAGTCATTACTACTTATTGAAATTTCTTTATGCATTATTTTTCCCTTCCTGTGTGTAACTGGATTTTTGTTTTATTGCATATTGGGATGAACATCTTGTTTGTTGATAATGGCTATAACTTCTTAAATTTTAGAATCTCATCAGCTTTGTCACTTTCTTCTCTCAAGGTGTCACAGCTGGACAGAGTGCCACTGCTACTGCGTTCGGCAGACACCGTGAATACTATTCCAGATGAGCGGGTCACTGCTACCTTCCTGGCCCACCTGTGTGCCCGTCTGCTGGACCTCAGTGTGGAGATCAAAGCTGCCCGGGTGCTGCAGGTGGCTTGGCGGAGGCAACTGGCTCAGCGCCGCCTCAAGGAGCTGAGGGTAAAGTATGGGTGAAGGGAGAGGGAGTGGAAAGTGCAGCTAATTGAAGGATCTTGTACTTTCCTAAACTTAGCTTATGATTTGCCTTCACACACAGTTTGAATACTCAGCTTTACCAGTTTTATTGCTCATCTTCATTTTCATTCTTCTCTTTGGTATCATCATATTCTAATTTTCCTTTTACCTGAATCATGCAGTGTTGCCAAAGAGCATGAGTTATTTGTATTTTTACTTTTATTGTGTGAACTCCTATACAAAACAACCAAATGCATTTTTTGACCAAAGAACAAGTGCTCAGTTAATGCAGATTTAGTGTGTGTGTATACGTATATGTGAAGTTTATAATCCTAGATTGACTCATTATTTTTACATTTGATCTGAATATATTTTTTATTCTTATATTTCAAAGTTTTATGTCTTATTATCTCAGCTGTTTTATCTCCACTGACATTTATTATGTATTTGCTTTTTGTGATTTGTATTTTTACATTTTCCTTGATACATATTCTTAATTTTTGTATTTCATCGTTGTATCTTCTTATCACTTTTGTTTCCATCTCCGCTGACATCACTGACAGTGGTACCTTGAATTATGAGTTTAATTTGTTCTGTGATGTAGCTCATAATTCAATTATTCCCATCGAAATTCATTGAAATGTAAGAAAAAGATTTTTATGAATGGAAAAATATTGTATAAAATGATAAAACATAAAAGAGAATGAAAAAAAAAGTTTTATAAAGTACATTTATTTCGGAGATCAAGGATGTATTTCACGGAAAGTTACTCCATGCATCTTGCCCTCCTCCCCTTCACTTGGGAGTTGGGACAGTTGATAAGTTCGGAACATAGTGGTTGCTCCATTAATTGGAAAAAAGTTCATTGATAACTCTGTTCTAAATTCTGTAGACATTATTCATAGAAGAGATTAAGTAACCAAGTGGAAGAGAAAGAATAAGCTTGAATGAGATTTGTTTATTGTTGAACTTACTCGTTACTCTCTTAATGCTATACTTTATTGTTGAACTTCCCTCCTCTTCACTTTTGCTTAACTTAGCTTTCTTCATTGTTTTTTTGCTGTCAAAGGAGGTTTACTTCATCTTCCTTTTAAGAATGTTTGGAATTGAGTTATGCTTGTCGTTATATAGTGCCACATACTTGGGACACTATGATCACAGAAAAGAAACTTAGTTAAACAAATGCACTAAAAGCTCAGAACACTACCACAGCACAAGGAATGCTTCCACAGACTGAATATGTCAGAGACAAAATGCTGGGCATTCACTGCACCAAACAGCAGCGGTGTACCTTGAGTTCATTCGTAACTTGAGTACTTGCTTGTAACTCAAAGCAAAATATCGACCAAGTTACAGTTCGTATCTCAAATTATTCATAAATCAGGATGCTCATAAATCAAGGTTCCACTGTATTTCCACTTGCATTTTTTTACTTTTCTATTTCCATGTGCCAAATTAAGTATTTTACCTACATAGACATATATTCTTAGCCATCCAGTGGCTTTCTTTATGTGAACTTTTCAAAGTAGTGTGACACTTTGCATCAATAAATTCTTGTTCATTATATCTTGTTTTGTGATCCTTGTCATTGATTTAAAAAATTACAATATGAAAATGCTGACTTGTTTTGAAAGTTACATAAAGAAGCCTCTGGATATTAGAGAAAGAAAGAAAGAATGTGTGTGTGTGGTGAGGGGAGGCTGTTAGTGCTAGTTTTTAGATGCAGGTTGTGGAGAACAACAAGGAAAACAAGGGATGGGGATTTAAGTGAGGCAACATGTTGGGATGAGAGGCTTCATCAGGTGAAGTTGCAGTTTCTTCAAGTAGCTACAGCTGTAAGGGATTGTGTTCAGTTTCAGGAATGTATTAATCTCGAGAAATTTGTATTGTCTTATGTTTTGTTAAGTCATCCATCTACATATTGTATAGTCACTTTCTTTTACTTTAATTTTCTCCACTCTTTGTCCTTGTATAAGATTCATCATCATAAATCCCCTTTTTTTCATCTGTTTTGTTAACTATGAATTTAGCCTTTCTCTTCTTTCTCTTCAGTCTTGTACTTTGTTGTTTCCACAGTATCACTAATGTTTAATACTCTTATTTCACTTTATTATGTAAATCTGAAACACTGCAAATATTTATGATTGTCATTATTGAGGGGATTTAGGAAAAAATTACATTTGGAGAGCAGTGTGTCATGGTAATGTATTAGTGGTATGCAAGCTATTCCTGCCAGCCAGTCATGAGGAGTGCCATCTTTTACTGAATGAGTAACGTATTGCTTTAATGTGGGATCTCTGGTTCAGATCTTATCTTGTACATGTTGCAACCAAGAAGAGTTTAATGATGTCACAGATTAGTCTTATTCTTCTTCCTTTGTTAGGCTGACGTGCTCACAAAGGGATGAAGTTTTATATTTTTAACTTCTCTTCAAAATTTACTGGGAAGTTTTATGGTATCTCTTGAATACTTTTTATTGTACATTTTTCTTGAAATCAGTAACATTGAGGCTTTTATTTTGTAAACTCTCTCTCTCTCTCTCTCTCTCTCTCTCTCTCTCTCTCTCTCTCTCTCTCTCATAATTTTTTATTAAAAAGTAATCAAGTAAAGAAGGTAATATGTGCATGTGCACTTCACATACTCCTGACTGCTATGACTCACTGATCAGTCCAGCATAAGTAAGTGCTAGGAAACATTAAAGAAACTCCATTTGGCTCATCATGACTTGCTTGGTAAGATGATGAGCAGCTCATGTCTAGTGTCAGGGGCTTGATTCCAGGCTTCTCCCTCTCTTGACTTAACCATTCATAACCTGTCATTAGAGCAGGGATTTGCCAACTTTTACCACAACTATCACCAAAATGTGCTATCAAACTTTCCTAGATTATTAGGTCTTCCTAGATTTGATATTTGTCTACTATGCCGACTATAACTGATGAGCTGTCAAAGTTCAGGATACACTTTACCACACCACAATGCTATAAAACTTGAGAACTACTGCATGAGAGTAACAATCCACCAAACACTCAATAGGCACAGACTGCAGCGGCTGTGGTGGTGCAGCGGTGGTGGAGGCAGCTACTATGGGGGCGACGACTGGCAGAATACAACCAAGCCGCTGTGGTGCTGCAGACCCACTGGCGGCGGCGCTGTGCCATCCGCCTGTTGCACCAGTTGAGGAGGCAGCGGGTGGAGCAGCAGCAGGTGAGGGATGCCACTCAGGTCATGGGGGTTTTGTAGGACATCAGCAGGACTATGAGGGATGGACTCTCTCTCTCTCTCTCTCTCTCTCTCTCTCTCTCTCTCTCTCTCTCTCTCTCTCTCTCTCTCTCTCTCTCTCTCTCTCTCTCTCTCTCTCTCTCTCTCTCTCTCTCTCTCTCTCTCTTCTTTCTCTCTCTCTCTCTCTCTCTCTCTCTCTCTCTCTCTCTCTCTCTCTCTCTCTCTCTCTCTCTCTCTCTCTCTCTCTCTCTCTCTCTCTCTTTTTATAATTATGGATGCCCACAAGTTCTTCATAAATCAATGAACAGTTTAGTGAAAACATTGCAGATACATGAAGTATAAATTATAGTTCACTTAGTCATCGATAAGGGAACAAAATACCAGTATGGCTTGAGGTGGTCTTAGGTATCTCTGAGCATGTTCCTCCTCCTCCATGCAGCACCAGGCAGCAGTAACTCTGCAGCGAATATGGCGTACACGCATGCAGCGCCACACCTTCCTCCAAACTCGTCGTGCTGTGCTTACACTGCAGGCCTACACCCGAGGCTGGAGGTGTCGGCGAAGATTGGCAGTAATGGTGGAAGCTGCTGTGGTGGTGCAGAGGAGATGGCGTGCCCGGCAGCTGGGCCGGGCAGTTATGGCACAGTACTGTCAGTCACAACAAGCAGTAATAGTGGTACAGCGTTGCATCAGGACATGGCTGACACGGCGACACTTCCTGCAGCAACGTAAAGCTGTTGTGATCCTCCAGGCAGCCATCAGGGCACACCAACAGCGAAAGGAATACTTGAGGTTGAAAAAGGCTGCTCTTCTGCTGCAGAGGTGCTGGAGAGAGAAGCTGCAGCAGCAACAGATCTTGGCCATGAAGGTGGAAGCTGCTGTTACCATCCAGAAGTATTACCGTGGGTGGGTAGATAGGAAGCACTATCTGTCTGTCCTTCACAATGTTAGAGTCATCCAAATGCATGTGAGGGCTTGGCAGGAGGGACACAAGGTCAGGGAGCATTTCTTGGCCACCCGGCAGGCAGCCATCACTGTACAGCGATTGTATAGAGCCAGGCAACAACGCTTGTACCACCAGGAACGTAACAGAGCAGCAACTGTACTCCAGGCACAGGTGAGTGTGTGTTTGTGTGTTTATACATTTTATTCATATAATTTTGTTTCTAGTATTGAATAGTCACTACCTGAATGCCCCTGAGGCCTGTATCAAAGACTATTTGTTGGATTCTGTATAAGATTGTTGAGGTTGTGTTGTACTTACCTTAGGTGCGAGCATGGCTTGGGCGCCGTGCCTTCCTCCGCCAAAGAGTGGCAGCTGTCACTTTGCAGCAACACTACAGAGGATACAGACTCACTGTACAGGCCAAGAGACACTTCCAGGTCATCAGGAGAGCCACCACTCATCTACAAGCTGGGGTGAGGGGACATCTAGCCAGGAAACAACTGAGAAGACAGCACACTGCAGCCACTACCATCCAGGCTCACTGGCGAGGCTGGACAGCAAGGCAGACATTCTTAACTGAGAGAAATGCAACTATAATTATCCAGCAACACCTCAGAGCTGCACTCATTGCCAGGGAGGAGCGTAAGGCATTCCTAGAAACTCGCAGGAAGGTGGTTGTGCTGCAGGCAGCCACCCGTGGATACCTGGTGCGGCGGCGGGTGACAAGAATGCACGAGTCTGCTGTGGTGATCCAGAGTGCCTGGTGGCTCTATTGCCAGAAGAAGGCTTATGAACAGAGACGGCTACAGGCTGCAGTCACAATACAGAGGGCATTTAGGGGTATGTGCCAGACCAAGGAAGTGATGCAACAGTACCAGGAGACTAGGAGAGCTGTGGTGACAATCCAGGCATGGACCAGAGGCTATCTTGTACGTAGAGAAATAAAGAAACAAAACAGAGCAGCATTCACCATACAGCAGGCCTTTAGGGGGATGTGTAAAACTAAGGAGATGGTGCAACAATACCAGACCACTAAGAGAGCTGTCATTACCCTGCAAGCCTTTACTCGAGGCTACCTTACTCGCAGAGAAATTGAGAGGCAGCACAAAGCAGCTATTACCATCCAAGCAGCTTTCAGGGGAATGTGTAAGACCAGAAAAATTATGCAACAATATCATGTCACTATGAGGGCTGTCGTTACACTGCAAGCATATACTCGAGGCTTTCTTACTCGCTTGGAAATAAGGAATCAGCACAAAGCAGCCATCACTATCCAGCAAGCTTACAGGGGAATGTGCATGACCAGAGTGGCTGTGCAGGAATATCATGCCACCAGGAATGCTGTAATTACCCTCCAGTCTTACACACGAGGTTATCTGATGCGCAGCAGCATTAAAAACCAACATAAGGCTGCCCTCATTATCCAGCAAGCCTACAGGGAGATGTGCAAGACCAAGGAGATTATGAAACAATACCAGGCCACCAGAAGGGCCATCATCATCCTGCAGTCTTATGCCCGAGGATATCTGACTCGCAGGAATGTACAGAAACAAAGAGATGCAGCCATTACCATACAGAGAGCCTTCAGAGGTATGTGCAAAACTAGAGATGCTGTGCAGGAATACCAGTCCATCAGGAGGGCTGCCATTGTCGTGCAAGCATACACACGAGGTTATCTAATTCGCAGAAGCGTTAAGGAACATAGGAATGCTGTCATCACCATCCAGCGAGCTTTCAGGGGCATGTGCAAGACCAGAGAGGCAGTACAACAATACCAGTCCACCAGGGAAGCCGTTATTCTCCTTCAGGCACATACACGGGGTTATCTGACCCGCATGAATATGAAAGAAAAAAGAGATGCAGCTATCACCATACAGAGAGCCTTTAGGGGCATGTGCAAGACCAGAGAGGCAGTGCAGCAATATCAGTCCACCAGGGAGGCTGTCATTACCTTGCAGGCCTACATTCGAGGCTTCCTTACTCGCAGAGAGATCAGGAGGCAGAACACTGCAGCTCTCACCATTCAGCAGGCTTTCAGAGGGATGTGTGAGACTAGGAAGGCTGTAAGGAAATACCAGATAACTAGAAGAGCCATCATAACTCTACAAGCACATACCCGGGGTCATCTAACTCGCTGCTGCATACAGAGACAAAGAGATGCAGCTCTCACCATACAGCAAGCCTACAAGGGGATGTGTAAGACCAGAAGAGCAGTGCAAGAATACCAGGCCATTAGAAAGGCTGTCATTACCCTGCAAGCCTGTGCTCGTGGTTTCCTCGCTCGCAAAGATATCAAGAGGCAAAATACAGCAGCCCTCACCATCCAACAAGCCTTCCGTGGGATGTGTAAGACTAAGGAGGCTGTGAGGCAATACAAGATGATTATGAAAGCTGTGGTGACACTACAGGCACATGTCCGAGGATATTTGATTCACAGAAATGTACAGAAACAAAGAAGTGCTGCCATTACCATACAGAGAGCCTTTAGAGGAATATGCAAAACTAGAGAGGCTGTGCATCAATATCAGAACACCAGGAGGGCTGTGGTGACACTGCAAGCACAAACAAGGTGCTGGCTGGCAAGGCAACAGTTCTTGAGGCAGAAGCACAGTGCCATTATCCTGCAAAGGTACATAAGATCCTACCAGGCAGGTAGAAGAGCCAGGAGTCAATACCAACTTGACTATAAGCGAATTGTTCAAACCCAGGCTGCTGTGAGAGGCTTCTTGGCCAGGCAAAAGTTGGAAAAACAGCGGCAGGCAGCTATTGTAATACAAACATATGTGCGCACCTACATAGCCCACAAACGCTTCCTCTGCCTGCGTTTGGTGGCCATGCGCTTGCAACGATTTTACAGGAATCGCAAGCTGACACGCATCACTCGAGAGATCTTCCTCATCAAGCGTTCAGCAGCCATCACCCTCCAGGCTGCCACTCGGGGCTTCTTGGCCAGACGAGACCTCAGGCGTAAACAGTTGGCTGCTGTGAAGATTCAGGCTGCTGTGCGCCACTGGGTGGCACAGAGAAAGTATACCACACTGTGCCTCAGTACCAGAGTTCTACAAGTTCATTGGAGGGCCACACTGATCATGTGGCACCAGCGTGAGCAGTACCACACTCTCCGAGGCGCCGTCATTCGCATGCAGGCCATCTGGAGGGGCAACACTGTAAGGAGAAAGATCCAGACATGGCACAAAGCAGCCACACTGATTCAGGCACATGTCCGTGGCCTCCTGCACCGCCAGCAATTCAATAAGGCCAGGGCCAGTGCTGTGGTAGTACAGCAGTGGTGGAGGGGCATCTTGTTCACCAGAGAGTGCCGTCTTAAGTTCCTGTTCCAAAGAGACTCAGCAGTCATCTTGCAGGCCAGTGTAAGGGGATTTTTGGTACGCCTGAAACTCAAGAAGTCACACCAGGCAGCAACTGTGATCCAGGCCTTCTGCCGTGGCATAGTTCAACGAAGGAAATTCTTGCAGCAGAGAGAGGGAGCCATCACCATACAGCGGCGCTGGAGGGAGAGGGCTCAGCACAGGAGGGAAATGGCAGCTGCCTTGGAGATACAAAAGTGGTGGAGAGCTCAGACAGAGGGTAGGAAGCAACAAAAAGAATATCTGCTACAGAGAAATTGTGTGGTAAGCCTCCAAGCCTGTGCCCGGGGAATGTTGGTCAGGAAGCAGTTGGCCAGACAACACTCAGCAGCAACACTGATACAAGCACACATCCGAAGACACCTCGCTCAGAGGCATTACCAGCAGCTGAGGGAAGCAGCTATTATAATTCAGCGTCATTGGAGGGCCAGTAGAGCCTGCAAGAAGCAGCGTGAAGACTTCCAGACTGTCAAGAAAGCCACCATCACTCTGCAGGCCCATGTGAGGTGCTGGCTGGTGCAACAGAGACTCAAAAAGACCACCATGGCCACAGTAATCATACAGAGGTGGTGGAAGGCAACTCTTCAGGCTAGGCAAGAACAAACCAGTTATTCATCATTAAAATCAGCCACTATCACTCTACAGACATATACCAGAGGTTGGCTGGTGCGTCAGAAATACCTTAGAACCGTAAGAGCTACACTAAACATACAGAGATGGTGGAGGAGAGTCCTTACCACAAGACAAACAAGAGAGAGCTACATTACTGTAAGGACAGCTACCATCACCTTGCAAAGCCATATTAGGTGTTGGCTGGCTCAGAGGAGATACAGAAAATTATGCACTGCAGCCACTGCCATACAAAGGTGGTGGAGGGTAGTGAAGGCTTCTCGGGAGGCAAGAAGGGAGTACCTGAGGAAGATCAATGCAGTGTTGGTGATTCAGAGGCGATGGCGAGGTGCCTACCTGGCCCTGCGTGTCCAGGAGCACTACATTTACCTGCGACGTGCCACCATCATCCTGCAGGCTGCCTGGAGGGGCCGGCAAGCAAGGCAACAAGTCCGCTGTATCAAGGCAGCACGTACCATCCAGGTGAGAATCTCATCTTGTACAGTATTGAATCTTTAGGATCAAATTTTCATGACTACTTGGCAGACCTTAGAGAGAGAGATACAGAGGAGGGAGAAAGAGTGATCATGTAAGCCACTCCACCTCTGAAAAACGATGGTATATATATATATATATATACGAGTATAACCTGTGCAGTGTTAGAACAAAATATGAGATTTTTTCTCATGGGTGCCAGAATTTGTATAATTTTTATTAATTTATTTTTCTCTTTGTGTTTGGAATGAAAATGTTTTTTTTGGAACGAAAACCAGATTTAAACTCATATATGGGGTCACAGGTGCCGAGAAGTTATTTAGATTATTTTGAAATGCTGAAAATAACCACAATTTTGCGCTATCAATCATCTGTACACCGTCTCCACCATCATCTCATCCACATCACCTTCACTGTCATTGTCATCAATCCCAGAGTCATGTACATACATCACAGGTCACTCACTTTCTATGGGTCAGTGTAGTGATGCTTGGGAAATGGTGTAATGACACATGACAGTCAGGCTATACAAGGACAATCTTAGGATTAGATGCTGACCGTTTTGTAAGGGAGCAATAGAACCACTAATAGCTGGGCATACATGTACATTGGGAGCAAGATTGACATCATCTAGTTGCAATGTAAATGTATGTTGTTGAAGCTGTACAGGTTAAGTGTGAAAACTTGGTTAGGGTTAGTTAAGTGATATTCCCTGCTATTTACTTCTAGATTTATGTGCAATTGCTAAGTTTGTATGTACAAGATAGTACGTACTGTATCAATACATACTGTATTATATTTATTCCTTCTCATTTTGAGCCTAAAGTGCCTGGGGTTTTGGTGGTTAGTTTGTGGACACATTATAATAACCTTGTATGTGTTCTGAGCAGGCATATGTGCGTGGGTGGCAGGTGCGGCGGCAGGCCCAGCAGCAGCGGCGACAGGTCCAGCTGAACAAAGTGGCAAAGGTGGCCAAGGCACACCTGGCAGCCACCAAAATACAGGTGAGGGAGGAACACCTGAGTATCCATCCTTGATAACACTTGTATCTTGTGTCAGCCAGTGAACCATAGGGCAGGAATGATGTGGCTGCTTTAACTGATTGATGACTTAATGAGTGGCCCCCTTTACCACCATTGCTGAGTGGCTGACTGGTGACTGTGTGTTCCTTTTACCAATATTCACTTTGCTTGATACAGCTCAGATGTAGATTATGGGCAATTTGCATGGCTATAAAAAAGATCTGGCTATCACATCCATACCTTTCTTGGACTGGGCAGTAATGCATTGTTTTGTATGGCTGAAGCTGCCGAGTGGGTGTGTGTGTAAATATGTAATAATGAATAAATGATAATATATAGTTTATTAGTGATGTCGTGTGGAATGGACCAGGGGAGCTTTTCTTTTCTCTCTCTCCCATGGTTTCGGCCACTCATCCTTCTCTATATCTTGACAATGAAAGAGGAAGTGTGATTGGTTCATCAATGATTGATATATAAAAGGCTGCAAAAATGAACAGAAGAAACTTGAGAAAGACATTGGATCATCTCAAGAGGAAGTTAGATAGATCTGTAGAGAAAATAGTAGATAAGTTTTAAAAGCTCTTGAACTGCTTTGTGTTGGTCACTTGGCATGTTGCAGCTTCCTTATTTATTTATTCTGTTCAGCAGTGATATAGTATTCAATCCTCTCATCACATCCAACATTTTCTGTCCTTCACAGCGATGGTACCGATGCTGCAAAGTACTGGCAAGAGCAAGGGAGGAGCTTTGGGCTGTGAGGAGGCTGCAAGGATGGGTGAGGACATGGAGGCTGCGAGTGACCTTCCTAAAGCAGCGACAGGCAGCCCTTGTCTTGCAGCGAGCATGGAGACAGCGGCAGCATGAACAGAATGAGGTGTGTGTAGTGGTGGATTAGTGTGTTAATGGGTGGAAGAGAGAGAGAATGAATAGCATAAAAAATTATTTGTCCTCCTTGTTTTTTGTACCTTTAAAATGTCCAAGAGTTCCAGGACTGACCATTATAATTTGATGAAGCTGAACATTTGGATTAGGGTATTTCTGTCAAGACTGACAACACTAATGGAGGTACTCCTGACACCACACAGGCCCGTCGTCTTACTGCAGCAGTGGTGCTCCAGGCAGCATGGCGTGGACGAGTGATGCGGCAGCAGACCAAGACAAAGAAGCTGTGTGAGCTGCGGCAGCGACTGGAGAAGGCCACGCAAGAGGCTACAGAGGAGAAACAGATTGGCCACCGCACTGGCAGGGCTATTGCCTACCTCCTCCAGGGCCGTGACCTGAGGCGCATCCTGGCTGCTGTTATTACTCTGGGTGAGTGGCTGAGTATAGGAGGCTTACTGAGAGAAGGTTAATGAATATGCTCTTCCCTAAGAACATAAGCCCTGTATTTACTCTTAGCATACTTCAGTAAAACAGATATCATAAGACCTTTTGTGTAGCAATGAATGTATCTGCTAAGCACAGCCTGTGGCTAGTATCGTCCTCATTCAGGTAGAAATAGGTAATGATACATTTCATTCTGGAACAGCCACCTGAAGACCTGTTGGCTTCTTGGGGCTTCTTCGTCTTGTCCTTACCAACACTCACGCACACACACGCGCCTACCTTCCCTCTTCCTTCCTTCAACAGATGCCTGCACTCGTTGGTCCTCTCTGTGCTGTGAGCAACTAGCATCCAACGCAGCACCAGGAGTGTTGATGCAACTACTACTTAACTGCAACCGGTCCATCCCTAACCTGCAGATCATTAACTACATCCTCAGCATTCTGATCAACCTGGCCAAATATCCACCCACTGCATCCTGTGTTCACCAGGTGAGAAGGATTAGGAATGGTGAATGGAGAGGGAATAAGTCAACAAATAGAGGAGAGGGAGGGAGATAGGAGAATGTGGAGAGGAGAGGAAGTGTTAAGCTTATGAGTGTATGAGGGAGGGAGAATGTTTGGACTGTAACTGATTATATAATAGTTTCTCTGTGTTCCTCATATTGTTGAAAGATTTGTGTTACATCCATCTTGACTCTCTCTCTCTCTCTCTCTCTCTCTCTCTCTCTCTCTCTCTCTCTCTCTCTCTCTCTCTCTCTCTCTCTCTCTGTGTGTGTGTGTGTGTGTTTGTGCCCCCCCCCCCTCAAACCCACTTCTTTCTGCAGCTTGGAGGCCTGATGAAGAGTGTGCTGTGGCTTCTGTCCATATCCCCAGACAAGCACCAAGGCATCTTCACCAAGTGCTGCACCCTACTCTATGTGTTGGCCACTGCCCCTGTGCCCTTCCAAGTGAGTCACAGCAGAGAAGGAATGTATATAGTACTTGAGAAAAACAAACATTATAATGTATGGGGTGGTGAATATATCTGAATGTATCTGTATTGCTATTATTATAAGAAAACAGGATGAAATTAAAGAATATCAAAGCTCCTCCACAGCAACGAGACAGCAATGAAATATTTAGAATAGAAAGGAACATCTTAGATTATATAAGAAACAAAAAAATAGAAATTTTGTAGTAAAGATGAAAGTAGAGAAAGATACTGATATGGGAGACATATGTAGAAAAGATTAACAGAGTTCAACAAGGCACCTACAGCATGGATGCATTGATTCACTGTCACAAACATTTCATCACTTTTTATCTGCTAAGGAAAGAGAATCATATATTGTCAGTAGTAAGAGTAATAATCATCATTATCACCATCCTTAACTTCCCATCTTTCATCTGCCAGGCTGTACGGAGTCCTAAGGTTGTGGAAGAACTAAAGGGTTTGCACAGGCTGATGGTGCGCCGCCAAACAGTTGCAGCCAAAAACAAGAGACTTCCAAAGCAACCCAAGCTTTTATCAGCCTCTCAGCGACCGGCCACTGTACCTGACTGGGCTCTGCGGCAAGGCCAACCCAGGGAATTTGGGGAACCTTTCTTGGCAATCACTACTCTCCTGGCCACTCTGGAAAACAATAGGGAAGAACAGGAGGAAGCCAGTACATGAAGAGTCTCTCTAACTGTTCCTCCCATATTTTCCTTCGTTTTATAGGTAATGATTCCATATTTTCTCCCATTGTTTTCTTCTATTTTCTTTTGTCTTTAGAGGGGGAGAAATGTATTGGTATTTTTTAATATTCTCATGTTGCTTGTTAGATTTATAAGTAAATGTGTGTTTAATTATGTTTGTGCTTTACATTATGTTATTCTAAGCTTATTTTTTATGCTTTTATTACTTAAGCTTTATAACATAACATTCCATAAGAGTTTTTGTTCTATTATTAATTTTAGACCCATGAAAGAAAAAACACACATTTATATAGCAAATTTATCTATTTATTATTTTTTAATAAATTTATTTTTTATTAGCATCACACACTTAGTTTTTGTAGGTATTAATATTTTAGCTGTTTTAAGTTTTCTTTTTTCATCTATACTGTTTTGTTTTTTATAGTTACTTCATAATATTCTGCCTTCATTTTGTGTGTGTTTGTGTGCATCAACTCATGTGGGTGTGCCTGAGCCCATACATCAGCAACCTTTTCCCTCGCCCTTTATCTTTTCCTTTTTAAAGTTTTATCTTGAAACATTTCAGTGTCTTATCTCAGTTTTTAACAAACTTAATTAAAGTTATTCAGGTTTTCAAGAGCATTTCCGTATATTTGGAATAGTTTAACAAGGATTCTGTATTATCATTAGCACCAAACATCCCAAGATCCACCTTCACTAATCCACTGCCCTTCCAATATCATCATGAGGGATCTAAAGTGTTTAAGAATACATAGTTTGGTCTTGTTTTTTAGAATAATTATTCTAGCTTTATATTATATCTATTTTATTTGGACTCATGCCTTAAACAATATATGGAGTTTAAGATAATCTGCTTTATTTTTATTATATTATGTAGTACAATAACAATAACTTAGCTTTAATTCTTGCTTTGTGCTGTCATATGGATGGTTATTCAGTGCATCACTATATAATCTGAATTTTCAAGAGTATTCATGATGCATCTCCTGTAAAACTAAATTGCTTGCTCTTTCCTTTCTATCTGGGTAACCTCTGTTTTTTACAGATCACTGCCAGTAATGTTAAGGATTGTCTTCTCTCTCTGTTTTGTTTTTTTGTTTTTTCCACTCACTGGTAAAGTACAACACATATGACTTATCTTTACTGTCAAATAAATATACCACAATATTTCAGTGTTTGGTGTTGTTTCTGGTGAATGCTATGAACAAAATTAGCTTTAAGCCCCTAACAGCCCCCACCTGCTTCCTCTCCCTTTCCTAGTATGGACCATTATGAAAGTAAACCCAGCTATTCCAACATTTGTTTAAAGATTGTGATGGGATAAACAACAGTTGAGGTGATGGTGGTATCAATATTTCTCTAGTGACCTTCATACAAGTGATCAAAAAGTATTCCAAACAGAGATGAGTGAATGAATTGAAACTTCGCATAACTAATAGAAAGTATATATTCGTAAGGGTTATTAAAGACAGGGTATAGGGTGTCATAATTGGCGGAGTGATGTAGGTCCTTATTAATTTCTTTTGATATCCATGTCATAATGTAGACGGGATGCTGTTAGTTAGAGAGACCACATAAAAACCCTAACCCTTTGTTCCTTTAACTTGCCACTAGATATTCTTTTCTTTTCCTATATTTAACAAGTTTTCAAATACTAATTTTTGTACTACAGTGTGTTAAATATTCCTGTAGCACAGCAAATGCGTTTCTTCTTATTTTCTATCTTTTCCATGCAAGCGATATTACTAAAGCCTACTGTTTTGAATGCTAGCAGAATATGACATGTTTAGAACTTTACATGTGGTTATTACAGTTGATAATAAGCTGAAGAAACACACTCTTCATATAGGTGGTAATCTGTAAATTGGCACTATCAATTAACAAAAGCAAAAATAAGTGAAAATAACCGGATGACAATGATAACTGATGCACGATAAGGATGTTTTTTTTTCTCGTATTTTTGTTGCAAGTAACATGAAGTTCAAATAGTTCAAGAGTCATCATTTACTATGCTAATTCATTTTTCATAATGACATGACGTTCAAATGTAATATTATCGCATTGCAAACCAACAGACAACAAACAGTACTTCTGCTTCACCTTCAAGATCACCGGTGTCACTCATGGCGAACCAAGGGAGTTGAGGAAGCAGCGAACAGTGATCTCTTTGTAGTGATTTTTTTTTTCTGTGCACTGGACGCGACAAGGCCTACTACACTTTGTCCTGAGTGATAAGTGAAGGTATGTTGGATACAGGGCTGCTTTGGGAAGGCTGTAGGGGCGCTGGGGGGAGGGGGGGATCATGAGTACCACAGTGATGATTGCCTCAAAATTTTCGTTGCCGTGGGTTTGATGTGTCAACGAGTGCTTCACCTCCATTAACTCAAAAGGCTTTATTTATTTATTTATTTATTTATTTACCTTTGCGCGAGTTTCTAAGGTGTTATTACGGTTCTAAGGGCAACAGGACAAGATTTCTACATTGCTTAGTGGCGAAACACTTGAAAACTGTGAAATTAGTCGTGGTGAGAGCAAAGCGTGTCTGAATACGGAGAAAACACAGGCGTTGGAGGGAGGAGGCATTGGGTGAGTGTTCTTTATTTCCAGTTGTTTAATTTTGTAATCCATGCTTCTTTCTATATACTATACTTTCCCATACATATACTCTCTTTCAGGATAATCAGGCTTATATCGATATTTCACTGTATTTATCAGGAAATGAAAAAACAATGAAACGGTAGCCTATCGGTTCAACAAGAGAGATTCGAGAGTTACCGACATACAATCTTTTATATTTTCATTCACTCGTTGTTTATTTGTCCATTCCAGGCCTATTTAGTGTTGACTACTCAGTGGTATCTTTAAGGATGGTTGGTCTTATATCGCCACCTACTAGTGTGTCTCTAGAGGCAATGGTGGGTAAATGTTACTACTCAACCAGCCTGCCTCCACCCTGCCGCCATCTGGGGCTGGGGAGTGGTGGTGGTGGAAAGACCATGTGCTGTTGGCGGTACTGTAAACAATAAACACGTGACCCGGGATTTGCACACACACACACACACACACACACATTTTGTCACCACTGTAGGTACACTTGTAAAGAATAATATATAGATTTTAGAGATCCACAGAGACGGAGCTGTATGCATATTGTCCATAGCTGGCTGGCGTTTGCTGGTGAATGTGCACTTTTAAATCCTCTTTTTCATCTTTTTTTCTTTCTTTTTTGCGGGTGCGAATGCGGTTGTGATTTACATTATTTCCATGATCGCAGTTGCAGATATCTTTTGTATGTAGTAATTTATGCAGTATGTATATACCAAGGTCAAGAAAATAAGTGTTGTCATTATGAAGTAGCCTCCATCCAGAAACCTGACGTCATTGTGGACTGAAGGATAAGTAAAAGGAAATGGGGTGATTATCTGGGTAATCCTCCAGTTTCTCTCTCTCTCTCTCTCTCTCTCTCTCTCTCTCTCTCTCTCTCTCTCTCTCTCTCTCCTGTGTGTGTGCGTATTGTTTTCCTTTGAAAATTCTTACTTCTTCTTCTTCTTCTTCTTCTTCTTCTTCTTCTTCTTCTTCTTCTTCTTCTTCTTCTTCTTCTTCTGAGAGAGAGAGAGAGAGAGAGAGAGAGAGAGAGAGAGAGAGAGAGAGAGAGAGAGAGAGAGAGAGAGAGAGAGAGAGGCAGGCTCAGAAGAGTTACCTTGAAATTCATCTATTTTCTTTCACTTACCCATCAGTGCACCATGACGTCAGGTTTCGGGTTGGAGCCTACTACTAGTGATCGACCTTTATTCTATAGACCTTGGTACATACAGTACAATATCATTTGTCATTAAAGTGACGAGTTTCAGCCACACCTCAGTGTTTGTAAATGAACACAAGACATTATGTATGGTATTGCATGTATACCTATTGTACAGTATACAGTATACAGTATATTACATAGTGTCATTCCCTCTCTGTCGTCGTTCCATTGTGTTTGTACCAATATGTGATGAGTTAATCGCTGTCAGAAGATTATTAAGTATATTGGACATTTAACACCTTCAGTCCACGAGTTTTGGGTGTGATGAGACGTTTTTTTTTTTTTTTTTAACATTAGGAAGGATCTATGGAGGTCAGAAGATTAGTAACACGAGTCTGCACTATTTTAATCTCACACAAGTTTCTGAAGCCGTATAAAATCAACAAATAATGAGAAAAATGAATGGGAAAAAAAGCGTCCCAGTACTAAAGGGGTTTAAATATTAATATGCAATTTCTTGTGTTAGAGATTTAGAGTAGTCCGAACTATGTATGAATTTATTATCGAATCGACAAAGAAAATTAGTTAGGAGACAGAACAACTGTGTCCACCTTGAATGAGGAGATAGATGCCTATATCTTCATTAATCTTACCTCAAGATTACTTCGTCGCTTTTTTTTAATCACAT
>CM035197.1:10660745-10688516 GCA_020233015.1 Callinectes sapidus
AAACAGAAAAAGAAATACAAAGGATGTGATAAAAACGGCAAAAGAAAAAAAACACAAAGAAAGATGAAAAGGAAAGAAAAGGAAAGGAACAAAAAAGCGAAAGGAGAGAAAGGGAGAAAGGGAAGAGGAAAAGAAGAGATGAAAGATGAAAAGAAAAAGAAAAGGAAAGGAACAAAACAGGGAAGGGAAGGAAGAAAGGGAGAAAGGAAAGGGAGAAAGGGAAGGGAGAGAGGAAGGAAGAAAGGGAAGGGAAGGAAGAAAGGGAGAGAGAGAAAGGGAAGGGGAGGGAAGGGAAGGGAAGGGAAGGGAAGGGAAGGGAAGAGAAGGGAAGGGAAGAGAAGGGAAGGGAAAGGAAGAGAAAAAAAGAAAAGATGAAAGATGAAAGGAAAAAGAAAAGGAAAGGAACAAAACAGGGAAGGGAAGGAAGAAAGGGAGAGAGGGAAGGGAAGGGAAGGGAAGGGAAGGGAAGGGAAGGAAGAAAGGGATGGGAAGAGAGAGAGGGAAGGGAAGGAAGAAAGGAAAGAGAGAGAGGGAAGGCAAGGGAAGGGAAGGGAAGGGAAGGGAAGGGAAGGAAGAAAGGGAAGGGAAGAGAGAAAGTGAGAGAGGGAAGGGAGGGGAAGGAAAGGGAGAGAGAAAGGAAAGGGAAGGGAAGGAAGAAAGGGAGAAAGGAAAGGGAAGGGAAGGAAGGAAGGGAGAAAGGAAAGGGAGAAAGGGAAGGGAGAAAGGGAAGGGAAGGGAAGGGAAGGGAAGGGAGAAAGGGAAGGGAAGGGAAGGGAAGGGAAGGAGAAGGAAAAAAGAAAAGAAAAGAAAAGGAAAGGAACAAAACAGGGAAGGGAAGGAAGAAAGGGAGACAGTGAAGGGAAGGGAAGGGAAGGGAAGGGAAGGGAGGATACAGGATGACACCCGTGACCCTGACAGACTGGTGTGGGTTACATAGGTGACTCCTACAGGTTAGACTGATTCTCTCTCTCTCTCTCTCTCTCTCTCTCTCTCTCTCTCTCTCTCTCTCTCTCTCTCTCTGATTTTTCCTTATTTTTATGATGCTTGCCTCCTCCTCCTCCTCTTTCACCTCCTTGTCTCCTCCTCCTCCTCCTCCTCCTCCTCCTTGTCTTTCTTTCATATTTACCACTATCTGTAATGTGCCTTAGTCTGTCTGTATAATGTTTTCCGTGGTTCCTGCCGCATATGTTAACCCCTTTAGTACTGGGACACATTTTCACATTTATTCTGCTTATTATTATTTTTTGTACACCGAAACCAAACAATAACAACAAAACGTGAAAAGATTATGGTTGTTGGATGTGATTACTTTGCTGTCTCTGTTGATTAGCTAACAGAAGATAAAGGAAGGTTGTATCATGTTCCTAATAATTCTTCAGGACAATTTTAGATAATATTCATCCCTCGTTAAGACAAAACATAGATCAATGTACCCCAAAGATGCATCATGTCAGTGTGAACGTGTGTGTGTCTATGCAAAATAAAGTTACATTTTAATCATCACCTTTCATGCACGAGAGAGAGAGAGAGAGAGAGAGAGAGAGAGAGAGAGAGAGAGAGAGAGAGAGAGAGAGAGAGAGAGAGAGAGAGAGAGAGAGAGAGAGAACGGTACACAACCCAATTTTTAGGAGAAACTCACCCAAAAAAACACACAAGTAACAAAAGTCAAATCTACAAGTATCCCCAGCAATACACCCTTAACTAAAAACGCACAACAGACAGAAAACAGCTCTAAATAAGATAATAAGGCTTTAAAACTCAATCCTTTAATGTAACATAAGGAAAAACTAATATATAATACCAAAGACAGTTAGTGGCCAGTGGGGATGGGTGGTGCTGGTGGCGGAGGAGACAGTTAAGAGGTAAATTAAGTAGTTTACACACCCTTAATCACCCTCCACTCCTCAGGGATGTATTATAAGAGTTCCACAGTGTCTTAGGGTATAGTGAAGTATGGTTTGATGGTTAAATAACAAGGGAAAGATAATTATTAAGTTTTTGGCGGGAAAGTGATTGTGTTGAAATGTCAAGATTCGTTCACCTCTTCCTATGTTATTTTCTTTGTTTTATTTGATTTTTTTTTATTGTTTATTGTAGTTTAGGGTTATTATTGACGTATATAGGTGAATTGGTACGTTAGGTTAGGTTAGAAGTTAAGAGATCAGGTGTTTTTATATTGAATTGAATGTTAAATAAGGTTTCTAATGGTGCCTTGGTTTGTTTACGTTGATATGCTACATCGATAGGGCTGGTGGACCTCCTTTGTAATCATTAGAGAGCTGTGCAAGGTGATGGGAGGCTTATTACTGATGGTGTGACGGTCATGTTTGTTATGTGGGGAAAGGTTTTAGGAATTAGAGAAATAATGTGGTGTCTTATTAACGTTAGGTCAGGTTAGGTTAGGTTTGGTTTGGTTTGGTTAGTTAGTTTTAATTTGTCCATAGATTTTTCCTGGTTGTGATTTTGTTTTTGTATAGTTTTCCCCTCAAAAGTGACATTTCCCCCTTAGAGTTTAATTTTATTCATTATTTATTCATTTATTTGCTGTTAATTTTTACTTCAGCACCAGTTTCTCAAGTTGGCTTTTCCTACCCTTCCCTTCTGTTAGAGCTTTCCATACTTTGACTCCCATATGTAACTGGCGTAAATCGATTATAAATATGAATATATATATCGCCTGTTTTACCCCCTACACATATCTCTCGTCTCCCACTGCTGCCTCTCTCTGAATTAATGCAGTGATAAGTGGCCAGTTAGTGGAAGCTTAGTGTTCCTCCTGTTACATAGAGAAATGAAGAATATAAGGTAGTGGTGAACAGATTGTGTGTGTGTTGCAGGTTGTGGGTCCCAGGAAGGTGTGTGGGTGTGAGTGAGGAGTGAGGAGCGGCACCATGAAGGAGGAAGGTGTGTCTCCGAGGCAGCGGCTGGTGGAGGCCAAACAGAGGATCAAGGTGAACTGTGCTAAGCTATTCACTCATTACTGTACTGTTGCATGTTATAATATTGCTTTGTTTTTTTTATGTAGGAGTGGAAAAGTGGCTAAAGGAAAACAAAGATGATAAGTAAGAAACCCACTCATTTGTCAGTCCCCTTACAGGTCCAAATTAGCTGAAAGATAGGGGGGACAAATGTCTTTAAACCTCCCTCCTCTTCAATAAAGTCAAGTCATAGGAAGCTTGCAATACAGAAGCAGGTGGGAAGTTCCAAACATTATTCTTTTTTGTCATCCCGGGCCAGATTTTCCCTCTTACATGGAGAAATAAATAAAGAATAAAGAAGTTAACACATTCTTCTCACCACCAGGCATGGGAGGGGGAGTACAAGGCCACCCACGGCTGTCCCCCGAACCGGGAGGCCATGGCTCAGGCCCCGGAGGACATCAGACACGCATACAAGACTTACCGACACTACCGCAAAGCAACAGAAAATTCCTCCTTACCTGGAGTCAAGAAAAGCACAGACGGGGATGAGAAGGCCTTGAAACGCTCCTCTTCAGGTGAGTCAACCAGCCTTGCATCCTGTGAGGGGGAGAGTACTCAGGGTTCCACAGGGCAGGAGGTGGTGGCTGGTACTCCTGGCCCTGCTGAGGTGCTCGGGAAAGACTCTGAGGCGTGTTCTGTTGGGGAAAGGAGAAATGGTGAAAATTTGTGTGCAAGTCAAGGCTCTCAAGTCACCATAGGCCATTCCAAAACACCCAAGTTTGCTGATAGTTTAGGCAACACTTGGGGGAAACATTTGAATAAGAGCAGCTATTGTCCACCGGCAAAGAAGGAGGCACAGAAGGAGGTGTCCCTGTACAGTAAAATGGCTGAAAATCTGCGGGCTAAGAGTACCATTAAGATGAGGAAGAGTCTGAGCAGGACATCCAGCCTCAACAGATCCCACAGCAGGTCTTTGTTGTCGCGGTCCTTCTCTCAGCCAAGCACCGCCAGTGAGAGTATTACTGCGTGTGGTGATTCAAGGCTCAGTTGTAATGGTGACTCCAGTTTTGATAAAGTGAAAGCCGGTGTAGAAGAAACCTCACAGAACACCACCACCACCACCACCACTACTGCAGAAGAGAACAATGAGGTGTTTACTGCAAGTTTTAATGGCCCTAGTGATGAGCTCAGACCTTTGAGTGTTTTTGACGCAATGGAACCTAAAAGCAATACAACACTCAGTTCAAATTATAAAGATAGGACAGGTGAACCATTGAAGCCATTAGGTATACTTGGGACAATGGAAGCTAACACCACTACACCTCCTCCCACACACACCAACACTAAGCCACAGTCTGTAAGTGCCTTGGATATGATGGAATTGGACTCTCTTGAAAATACTCCTAAATTCCATGAGATATCTGGGAACACAAGGGGACCGGTCACTCAGCCCATCAGTGTTCTGTCTGCGCTGGGCAAGACACGCACCTCCAGCCTTTTGGGGGTCAAGAAGAGGGCATCACTCAACCTAGGGTGGGTGGCGCGGTGCACAGGGACACCCATGCAGGACACCATTGCCTCGGAACAGACCACCCCTCAGGACAGCTGGAAGATGAAGCTGATAGACAAGGAATGGTCTGAGGAGATGGGTGAAGATGAATTCCAGGAAAGCCCACCAGTTGTACAAGATAATGAGGACTCACCACCTGATAAGCCAATTAAAAACACCACCAAGGCTGCCAAGAATCCCAGGAAGAAGGCTACAAATAAGACCACTTCTAAGAGGGCTAAAAAGAAAGTGGATCCTGCCCCGCCAACACAAAGTAAAGCAGGGAGAGTGTTGAGGATGCGGAGTGCGAGAAATGCTGCTAAACCTGACTATGCTGATCTTAGTGATGAGGAAGTGGACAGCATTGGTGGTGGCTCATTAAAAAGAGGGAGAAGAAGAGGACGCTTTACAGATGAGGATGAACTGTGGCAGGACTCGGGTGAAAGGGATGAGTTAGATGAGGAATATGAAGTTGAACCAAATGTCAGTAACTTTGTGGATGAAGAAGTGGGCAGCTTTGAGTCAGAACCAGTGGCTGAACCAGTGGCTGAGGCTGTCTGTGTGAGAAAGAGGAAGAAGGAGACTATAGAGGAGCTGGAGGAGAAAGGAAAGATTCAATGTCAATGGCCACCTCCCAAAAAGAAGAGAGTAGCAAGGAAGAAGGCAACAGGTGGTGGCAGAATGAAGAAACCTGGTAAGGAAAACTCGCCCAAAATAAAACCAGCACCAAAGACAAGACCGGTGAGGAAAAGAAGGAAAATAGAACCTGAAGAAGAGGAGGAGAATGAAGAAGAAGTAGACTCACCTGCCATACCTTTACAAACCTCAAACTCAGCAAGCACAGGAAGTCTTGAGTACAACGAGACAGAGGATATTGAGTCCCACGGCACCAAGGCCACCAGTACAAGAGGGGCGTATCTGACTGGAGAGGAACGCATGATGAAGAAGATTTCCTCCGGCACCGTCAATAACAACTTTGTGCGCATCAACCTCAAGAAGAAGGTGTTCGTTCGTGGCAAGAAGACGATGACCGGAGGGAAGTACAGAAGGCAGGAGTGGAAGAAGAAGCAGATGATGAAGAGTGCCGAGGGTGGCAATGCAGTGGCCATGAAGAACCTGACCTGCTTCAAGTGTGGGGATTTCGGACACTGGGCCAGGATGTGTCCGGGGAAGCGAGGCGACAGTTTAACACCATTTGAAAATTACGACGAGAAAGAATCCACGTTTCTCAGTTTAGAAGAAGCTGCCTCGATGACCCTGGGCATCAAGAAGGGAGACTCTGGGAAGCCAATGAGCAAGTTGTATCCATCAGCTAAAGACTCCGGTGGTGATGGTGATGGTATAAGTGCTGTAGGTGATGATGCAATAGACATGGCCAGCATACCTATACCACAGTCACTTGAACAACCTGAAGATGCTGAGGAGACAACAGTGAGTGGTGAAATTGCAACAAAAGAGGAAAGTGAAACAGTGAAAGATGAAGCATTACCAGAAAACACTAAGGAAGAGAGCACACTTGACATGGAAGACACGGTAAGTGGAAGCCAAAACACCGACCCACAACAGACAAGCAATGAAGATGAGTATGACTTCAGAGATTCAGATGACGATATCTTTGGCAGCTTGGAGGAAACAGACTTAACAGAACAGACATCAGTCGCCACCACACCAAACACACAGAACACCACAAGTATCCCCCCAAACGTCCCTCCATCACAAAGCACGTACTGGGAGGAGAGACCCACTGTGGAGCCGCTGTACTCTCTGGACGACGACGGGGAGCTCATTGCCACGCCCGAGGAAGTGCACGAGGCCCTTCAGATGTTTGGCTACCCATCCTTCAGACCCGGCCAGGAGGAAGCCGTCATGAGGATCCTATCTGGCCAGTCTACCCTCCTTGTCCTCTCCACTGGGTCAGGCAAGAGTTTGTGCTACCAACTGCCAGCCTACCTGTACTCGAGGCACCGGTCGCCCTGCATCACTCTCTGTGTCTCGCCCCTCGTGTCTCTCATGGAAGACCAGACAATGAGGCTTCCCGGGTTCCTAAAAGCTGTCTGCCTCCACACACACCAGAACCAAACCCAGCGATCCCAGGCCATCACTGCGATACACTCCAGGGCCGCACACATCCTCCTGGTGTCCCCCGAGGCAGTGGTGGCCAGTCGCACCGGTGGGGTACTGGGCACGCTCCTCAAAGAGCTTCCTCCCGTGGCCTTTGCCTGTCTGGACGAGGCTCACTGCGTGTCGGAATGGTCGCACAACTTCCGGCCTTCCTACCTGAGGGTGTGCCAGGTGCTGCGGGAGAGGCTCGGAGTCAAAACCATCCTGGGACTCACCGCCACGGCCCGCACCGCCACAGCAGTGAGCATTGCACGCCACCTGCTCATCTCGGACTTCAGTACGGGTGTCATTCGCGGCACCAGCGTACCGGACAACTTGCAGCTGTCCGTGTCCCGGGACCGCAACCGAGAGGAGGCCCTGGTGGCGCTGCTGCGGGGGGAGAGGTTCTCCGAATGCTGTTCCATCATTATCTACTGCACCAGGCGGGATGAGTGCGAGCGCGTGGCCACACTCATCAGGACGCAGCTTCTCGACCCTTCAAAAGTGGACGTGAAGAGCAACCTGAAGAAGAGCAGGACACTGTCCTTTGATGCGGAGGCTTACCACGCCGGCCTCAGCTCTTACCGCAGACAACAGGTGCAAAAGAAGTTCATGTCCGGCAAACTGAGGATCGTCGTGGCCACGGTGGCATTCGGGATGGGGATAGACAAGTCTGACGTGCGGGGCATCATCCACTTCAACATGCCCCGCAACGTGGAGAGTTACGTGCAGGAGATTGGCCGAGCGGGGCGAGATGGGAAGGAGGCCCACTGCCACCTCTTCCTGGATGACCAAGATGGAAGGGACATCCAGGAGCTCAAGAGACACATCTTTGCCAACTCACTGGACGACACACTATCAGGAAGCTTCTCAGTAAGATATTCAAGCCGTGCACATGTGCCAAGCTGAAGAGTCTGAGTTCAGATGGAAGTGACAAAGGTGATGATGCATCTTCAGATCTCCCGTCTTCTCCTGGATGCTCTTCTTCTCCTGCTGTCGAAGATAATGGCATGGTGAGCACAGGGAGTTCATCAGACCCGTTCTCTGTGGCCACGACTTCATCGTCTTGCCCTAAGCATGAGGTTGCAATTCCTATAAGTGCAGTGGTGGAGGAACTGGATCTTCCAGAGGAGAATCTGGAGACTCTTCTGTGTTACCTTGAGCTTCACCAGAAGGATCTCATTCGCATCAACTCGCACGTCTATGCCAACTGCACCGTGTCCTGCTACCGAGGTCCCCGCCAGCTGGTGGCCGTCAGCCGCAAGTGTCCGCCGCTGGCCGTGGCCATCGCCCTGGAGCGTCAGAAGGGAACAGACTTCAGCAAGAGCAACAGTGTGTCCTTCCCGGTGGTGGAGGTGGCCTCTCGCATGGGTTGGAACAGCAAGATAGTGAAGAGGGAGCTGAAGCAATTAGAGTGGAACACAGAGAACCTGCAGGGTGGAGGGAAGGTGCAGCGGTCTGGTGTGATGGTGGAGATGACGGACCTCTCCTTCCACCTGGAGGCTCGGGGGGACCTGAGCGACGACGAGCGGGACCAAGTGCTGGACGCCGTGTACCGCCGGACACAGACGCAGGAGCAGGACCAGCTGCGGCAGCTGCACTACATCTACCAGCTGCTGCGCTCCGTCTCCCACGGCACCATCCTCTTCTGCTGCGACTCAGTGGACGAGGAGCGCTGCAGCAGGCTGAGGACGGAGCTGAGGGACTACTTCAGGTGCAGCAGAGTGTTGTCTGAGGTTCACATTGACAACAAGGCCAGCGTGAAGCCGGAGGTGGAGTGCGGCATCAGGAGTAGTGTGCGCTCCTTCCTCTCCACCTACGAGGACCAGCAGTGGACGGGGAGGGCGGTGGCGAGGGTCTTCCATGGTATAGGGTCTCCTAACTACCCCACTGAGACCTGGGGCCGCGTGAGGAGGTACTGGCGGCAGCACCTCGACACAGACTTTAATGCCCTGGTGAGCATTGCCACGCAGGAAATACTGAGGTGTAAATAGTCGGGGAGGCAAACTGCTGTAAGTAATGCAGAACTTCCTTTCTTTTATTGTGACGCATTTTATTGGTATGAAGGTTATTGTGACATTTTATGGTATGAAAGATTTTGTACAGTTTTGACCCGTAGAGAATTAATTTGCCTCACTTGTTTCCACTGTGCTTTGTGTTTCTCTTCAATCTTAAGTCCTCTCATCTGTTGAGCATCTTTTGGTGGTTTTGGTTTGCAGGGAGAGTGGGCAGGTAAGATGACTCGAGATTGAAGCAGAACAGTAAACAGTGGAAGCAAATGTTGCAGGTTGATTGAGAGTATTTTTATGACAATTTGTCAGAAAGTTATATTTTTATTATAGATGTCCTCACCTGCAACATTGTCATTCATTGTACATGTACATAAACATTCAGCAGACTCTTTTTATATTTAGATATGTTTTTAATGATCAAAGAAAAAGGAACTCACCAGATATTCATTATAATATATTTCCTCTATATTTTCATTACAGTGTAACAAACAATGAGTGTGTTCCAGTTGTAACATTTGTCCTCCATATAAACTGTGACATTACAAATTAATAATGTTGTGAGAAATAAATAAATCTACCTAATTTTTTCTATGCGGTATGTCCTACTGGTAAAAGCATATTCAGAAAACATGCCAACATGCCATGCTAGGAATTGTTGTTGTTTAACACCATCAAACTCTGTTCATCACATGTTGACTTGCACTGCATTGGATCTACCACAGGAACAGCCTCACAACAAAACTGTACTACAGCCACACCAAAAGCAAGGACTCAACAATGGCTTTCTCGCTGAAAATAAAAAAATCAATCTCTAAAAAGTACTCGGGCATGAAGAAAAAAGTACAAGAAAAATACAGCCAGCCATTAATAAAACTGCTGAATACTGACAAAAAGCTTCAACATGATTCAACCTGCTGCCCTGACGGCTCCCTCACGTCCGGCCCTGATTGCACGGCCGTGATGAGACGCGAGGGATCCCAAGATTGGTAACACCTGACATTTTCACACTTAGGGAAAATGAACAGTAGTAGTAGTAGTATTCCTACCCATTCACGCTTCATATGTATGTAGGTCTGAGCATCGGTACACAGTTACAAGGGAAATGGGCTGGGGTGACAGTCTTGAAGGATGCCATCTGCACCTATGCAAGTTTCTGAAGCAGTAATGCCCAGAGTAATGCCCTGTACACTATAACTCTGAACCAGCACTGTTACCTGCCTCATTTGTATTCCACATGGTGTATGTTTTAACACAGTGACCATGGAGAAATTATGTATACTGTATATTCATTACCACTTCACATTCTGGAAGATTGAACAGCTCTCTGCAGAATGTTGAGCAGTAGGCGTGATTTCATCACTTTAAGGCGCGGGAAGTACGGGAGACACACAAATCGCGCTCCTACACGTGGCTTATGATTGATGATATACCTAGATGAATGAAATGATGACCAACCAAAATAAGTACGGCACAATGAACGTCACATACTCACACATCAACTAAGATAACCTATTCGTGAAGCACGGCCAGAACGCCTAACGTATGAGCAAAGTCAAAGAGACGCACACGCTCGGCAGCAAACCACGTTGCGACGCCGAGTGACGCGTCAACCGCTGCTCTGCTTGCAGGCAAGTCTTTAAAGGCAGAGTGGGAAGGAAGGAATGAGGGAGTGAGAGAAGGATGTGGATCAACATTCTTCAAGGAAAGTGGAATGTAGGGGACAGATAAAAATCCTACATGTTTCAAGGTCACACACCAATAGGCAAAAGCTACTCAAAACAAACGTTTGCCTGCAAAATGAAATGCGGCGACTAAAACTTACTAATACATCTTTTTACAACACACAAATCATCAAAGGTCACACATAAATACAAATAAGCTATTCATATGCTAATGACTGAAAAGACAAAGTACAATATCAATCCTTCCTATTTCCAAGTTGAGGAAAATGAACAGCAATGCTTCTTCTTAGCCCCATCTTGTAGTGTATCAACTGTCCCCAGATGCAATATTCCCCCTCCCATCCATACAAAAGGGGGTGAATGGATTGCTGCAGTGCTTCCCTACTTGAAGTGACGGCTGTCCAAGGGAAGGTAAGGCAGGGCTATGATTATCAAAGCATCTGGTTTAGCAGTGTTGTACTTTTCTCAATATCCACCATCACACCTGTCCACTTTGATTTATCAATTTGTCATTGATTACACGATGAATGTTGAGAAAACGACGCAAGTCAAAAATTAGGTAAACGAGAGTAAAGCCATTCATTGTATTTCTACGTTCATAGAGGAAACTAAGCATTACATTTAAATGCACAGTATCTGACTTACACATGTTGTCATTCTTTGAATCCTAGAGGTAAATTAAGCAGTGGCTGCAGAAGTGCTCTGTTGATAACCTCACACATATGCTGGCTGTAGACAATGTTATCAGTAAGTATAGCTGGCTGTAGACTATCTTATCAGTATGTATAGCTGCTTTAGATATCATCATTCCCTAAGCATACCATCCTGCATGTCCAAGTGATATGTAATACCTGTCATCCCATGCTGCCACAAGTACACCAGACTGTCCCCGTGTGACGCTGAACAATGTGATCCTCAAAGCTTCACAGACCTGCCACACTAACTGCTGGCCAAGAACCTGGTGATCTAACTCGGTGACAAGGCATATGTAAATACTTAAATGAGACCATTGCTAGTGCCTGCTGTGGTGAGTGGCTGGCTTGCACAGATGCAGCAAATAATCCAAAACAACAGCAAACTTTCTGCATGTTGTTCAACCCATCTTGATGTATAAATGCAAGTACTACATATACTCTTATAACAGATGATTCTTTATGGAATTATGCTACCTCATGCCAAAGAAGTTTCCACCTCTCCTGAATGAGGCACAAACAAACACAGCTGATGGCATTAGCTGACTGGGTGACACACACGGCAGACACCACTGGGCCTGATCAACCTTTCACCGACGGCCAGCTGTGTCTGCCTCGACACCCTGTACGTACATTGAATGAACACTTCAGCGTTCTAGTATAGTGGTCTTCATACCCTGCACAACACATACACACAAACAGATGGTCTCTTGAAGACAGAAAAAAGAGGAGCTCTTACCTCAGATACAATACAGTTCATATAAAAATAGCTTTATCATTGCTGCAACTACTTTTCATGACTGGTGATCTAAAACTGTATGGTTTACATCATCTGGGTCGCATTATTAACATACAGGAATGGGGAGATCTAGGATTATCAAACAGAAAAGCAAGACCTGAAGTACATAAACTGAATCTCTACTCTTGTGCATGGTGTGGTCTCATCTGGGTGACCTGCCTCTACAAGGAGGATCTGAGTCTGGTATACTGAGAGTGGAAAAAAAGGGCCATTATTTCTGAAAAGAAAGAAAATTCCAAAAGCCCAACAAATGCAAGTGTTGTAGTATTTTGTACTTATTTTCAAAGCCATAATGCAACAAGCCATCATTCTTTGACAAGAAAAGTCAAAGTACAACAGTAAGAACAGCAATTTTAAATTAACACAAGAAATATTTATACTGAATAACATAATGGAGTTTGCAAGTAGATGAAAAGAAAATGATATGTACATACCAAAAAGTACTGAATGTGTAATATAATAGAAGTAGCAAACATTGAACACTGTCTTTTCTGGGAGGCATCAATGTTGACAGATGCTGCACAGTCAAGAAACAGTCAACTAGTTCTCAAAAGTCTATTGACTAATCCATTACAGTTAATGAAGGACCTTTCCAATATAACCCAGTCTGTTGCATAACACACTTGCCAACACACTTTACACCAATACACGTACGTCACTCTCAGTACAACACCACTGAGGGGTACGCTGGGTCACATCCTAGCCGGAGTCCTTACAAGTGGTGGGCCAATACAGCAAGGCATCAACATGCAACAAATGTAGCTTACACTGCAACAGCATTGTGTGTGTGTGTGTGTGTGTGTGTCCGTGTTCAAATAATTATACCGAGACTTTCAAAGGTTGCGTTGAGTGAAGTGTTCGCATAACTCTAGTATCACAAGGCATGGAAACGACTGCAGGTTGTCTGGCCGCAGAGTGACGGCGATCTTCCCCAGGGATGATTTCCTCACCACTCTGTCCGTCAGCTGATTGGTGTCGAGGATGGCGAGATGATTGCAACGCACGTGTGCCGCCGCCGCCGCCGGTTGGTCTGGCACTCAACACACGGATACAAGAACACTAAACCTGCTTCTTCATGATGGAAACTCATAATGCAGATAAAGAGAGTATTTTGTCCAAAAGAAAGTGATGACCCCTCCTTTACTTACTGGGGCCATATCAGTCATGTTCCCCTTGGGAAATATAATCTTACCAGTAATAATAGAAGTAATAATAATAATAATAATAATAATAAAAAATTTATGGATATTTGTCAAATAAAATACTGAAGAGGAACTAACACGAGCGACTTCAATCCTTACTATCTCTGAGGTCAACTCACATAGTGATGGTTGAAAGAGAGAAATAAATAACACAATAATCCATAAGAATAATGTGTGGCTCTAGTGCATCCCTCTCCTCCCATGGGCCAGCCAGGGTGCAGCTCCCCCAGCCACACTCACTCCCACTCCCACACCCACACCCCCCGGGCGGCCTCAGAGCAGGTCATTGGTCTCCATGGCTGCCAGGTCCTCCGCACTGCAGTCCCCGTGTGTCAGGCGGTACATGGCCATCTCGGAAATCCCGTGGTAGTGGACGAAGGCTGCTGCGATCACCAGGATGTGGAAGATTTGGTGACTTTGGAACTGTAAAGGAAGAAGGTAAGGATGTCAAGGTGTCTGTCTGATGCTGGTGATATTTACAAGTGTTCAATTTTGTTGGGGTAGATAGACTGATATACTAGACCTGAAAAATGATAATATCAGAGTTTTCAAGCCTGGGGTGATTGTTATAAGAGCCTCATTTTGTTGCAATAGGCAGGTCAATATACTGCAACTAGAAAGAAAACAACAATTTGAAGATACGAGTTTTTCATCATGTGAACTGAAGGAAAATGCTAAATACAGCCATCACACAAAGACAATACAAATGAGTACACCTCCCCACCACCATCACCACCACCACCCTGTACTCACCCAGAGGTCACACTTGCCAGGGAAGAACCTCTCTGGCACCCTGACAGCGTAGAGCAGCGCACCTATCACATACAGTGCCCCCATGAGGATGAGCCAGCCCATGGAGGCGCGGGTGATGGCGTAGTCGAAGCCCTCAATGAACGTGTAGTGAACCGCTGGGATGATGCCCGACAACCCGAAGGTCAGGAACACCGCTGTGGGGAGGGAACCAGTCCTCATTAACCATGCCTTTCTTGTGACCTCTTCTGTTTTATATTGGTTGTGGGTCCCTGCCGCTTCAATGTCTCTGAACACACTATAAACCTGGTGTGGCATTGGCCAGCACTGAGTCACTCTCACCTGCCCTGAGAGGCCTGAAGGTGGGTGTGCTGAACTTCTCCCACAGGGACACAACGATGGTGGTGATGCCCAGCAACACCACGGCTGTTAGGTAAATCAGCTTGGGCTGGAAGTCACAGTAGAAGCCGTAGTACAGCCACGGGACGAAGGAACCCATGATGAGCAGTGCAATGCCACAGTAATCGAGTCTGTGGGAGGCAATGCAAGTGATGTCTTACGGTTAACTACACACACTCATTTATTTTTATATGGAAGTGATGATGTTTTAGAGTTAACAAGTACAGACATCTCCATAACCAGCAAGGAACATTTGTACTGCCTTCTCTTCCATACCAGATTGCAATATATCTCACAGTATTTGGTATTCATCTTTCACATTTATAAAGGCAACAGTAAACAACATCATATACTCCTTACTTGCTAAAGAGCTTCCCCACAAACTCCGAGTGGCAGGACACAGTGTGGAAGGTGAAGGAGAGTCCGAGGCAGAAGATGGCACCAATGAAGAAGGCAGTGAAGACCAACTTTTCCTTGAGGTCCACCTGTACCCAGTGCTGGCCCAGGGAGGAACCCGTCAAGAAGTACACCATCACGCCAATGAACGATATACAACCTGAAGGAGAGACGGTCAAAGTAATTATTAATCTCTTACTTATTTATCTACAACATGAAGGAGTGACAGGAGGGGAGGAGGTAATCGTTTATCTATTATTTATTTATTAACGACCTGAAGGAGTGAATGCAAGTAAAGGATAATCATTACTTATCTATTTATTTATTATTATTTTATATAAGAAGGGTCCCGCCATGGGTAAAATAAAGTGTTAATAGACCCATTGAGTGGCCGGTCCTAATAGTACCATAGGAAAAAACAAATACAGTCAGGAAGAAAAGGATAAATACATGTACTTGATGAATAGTTCCTGGAAAGTAAAAGATAAGTAATGTACCAAAGAAAAATGACATAATCAGGAAAAAAAGGATAAATAAGTGAAGTATAAGATAAATAATGCCTAGAAAGTAAAGAAATGTAATGTACCAGGAAAAAAATACAATCAGGAAATAAATACATAAATGACGTACAAAATCAATAATGTCTTGAAAGTAGAAAATACATAATGTGAGTAAAAAGAAAATGTAAAAAAAGATCAGTAAGTAAAAAAATCAGAGAGAGAGAGAGAAAAAAAAAATGATGCCAACAAGTGTTATAGGAATGAGCACATTTCGTAAGGTCTGCCTAATGACACCACTTAAAAACCCAGACAGCTGCAGAACACCACGCTAACAACACCAATTACTACCGAGGCCTGAACGACTACCTGAGCCGCAACACACACATCCACCAAGAAACAACTACCATTTCCTTCCATTTTTTTATGTACGGTGAAAAATGGACAAGGGGTAAAACAAAAATAAAACAAAAAAAGGCCCCACTGATATGCCAGGCCCCAAGCAAGTTCAAGAAAGTTAGCCAAAAAAGAATAAATGTTTTGAGACCTCCCTCTTCAATGTTTAGGTAATAGATAGAAATGTATAAGCTCTATGATAAATTTCTCTCTCTCTCTCTCTTCTATTCACCAATCATTTCTTAGTTTAGCGTTGAAATGTACAAGTTGAGTGGTAGTTTACAAGCAGCGATGTATAAGGGAGGGAGGAACTGCTTGGCTCGTAACTCAGGTGTTGCCTAATGGAGCCTTCAGTGGTCATGATATATTTAACACCCCTAATGACAATCGTGGTAAGGGAGATGCCAGGGAATGCAGGCAGTGTGTCTGTGCCAAAACATTAAGCCAAACATTAAGCATCAGGTTATTTCCAGACAAGTCACACCACCTTGTCATGTCCGTGTGGGAGAGACAATGATTACTGTACAACACCACCACCACCACCACACCACCAGCCAGCCTTTCTTACTAATCCATACCAGCTTCCCTCCCTACCACCCCATACCACCTCCTCTCCCTACCTAACCATACCTGGAGTTATGATTAGGGGAATAAAAGGATATAAGGATGAAATGCAGGGTTATTTTCTGCACCACCTGACTAAAACGCATCACAACTATTTTGTTTACTTGTGGTCAGGTTGTGTTTTTGTTTACGCCGGTGAGGTACACGGCCTTGCCTAAAAATGGCAGGCCACCACATGGCTGAGTGGGCGTCACCAGTGGCCAGACGTCACGCCACACACCACACACTGAATGTACATGTGACAGATAACAGAGTCTTAAAAATGTTATCTGCGGGTACGTACAATATGCGGCAAATGTCCTTTGTACTCCCATGCTGAGTGATAAGATAAGCCCCCCACCCCCCACACTGCTACACCAGACTAATGCATTACTTCAAACACCCACTTCAGCCTGACAGTGAAGCCTTTCCCTCTCACTGCACAAGGGGTGAAGCATTCCTTAGCCCACACTGAAACATTACTCTTTCCATCAGCATTAATTACATTTTCACCGCTCCAAAACAAAGTAAGGTGGGCAGCACACCACCGCCACATGGCACCAATGAGGCAATGGCTGGCTCTGTGCCACCTGCCAGGGAGGTGGGAGAGAGTTGGCTCCTCCCCGGCCTCACTGATACTCAATCCCTGACACCTCCACTAATACTTTTTATCCTGTCAAACTCAAGCCATATATGTCTGTCCCTTATGCCCGCTGCAGCTCTGGTTTGCTTCATAAATATATCTTGTTTGTAAAAGTAATCAAGGTGAGGAGACACAGGCAAGTACTCACACGCACACACGCACGCACAAACACACACACACACACACACACACACACATCTGCCAAGAGGTACTGGCACACATTCAACATATTATGCAACAGACCCTCTCAGACCTTGATTAAGAATGCTATTGTTGGTAATGCAATGTTTCCAAAGGTAAATGACACAAAATTACATTCATTGAGGGAAAACAGTAAAAAAATCTCCCCTTTACAGGAAGCTACACTGATAACACAAACTCTGGCGCAGATTATATCTATAAAGGAAAACTCTGTGATTGACAACAAATGATAATGTGTTGGTAGATGTGAAGCAGGATAGTTTTAATCAATGGTCATATCCTTTTGGCTGATTAAAGAAATACAAACCAGGAAACTACACACCACAAAATGCCATGCCAAGCACCTCCTGTCCCACAAAAAAAACCATACAAGTATACAAGAAGAGTACAAGATCCTAGACACTGGAATTATGAACAGGTGTTGCGAGAGAGTCAAGAGGAAGGACGAGATAGCAAGGCAGGAGTGAAATGCAATGATGACGCACACCCGGGGACTAAGGTCAGACAAATCAGGCGAGGAACTCATGATAACAGTGACGGTGGAATACAGCAACACCCTCCAACCCACACACTTCTGAGTCACTGCTGAAGTCAAAGTAGCAGAGGGTCCATGGTCCATTAAAGGCAATTAGAGTTAGATGTATCACGTGAGGGTCATCTCATACCTGTCACTTGATACCTTTATACCTTTGTTTTGGATCTTTAGAGTGTGAATGAAGGCAGAGTCGCTAAAAAAAGGAAATAGATGAAAATAACCTAACATGAACCCATTAAGACACTATACATGAAAAAAAACACTAAAAAAATAATACAATCTTTCCTAATGCAATAACACTAAAAAAAGACTGTTGTAATCCTCTCATAAACACCTACAATAAGGCAAGTTTTCTGAATGTACAATGATATATAGCTGAGACAAACATTTCATCAGCACACAAGGGAAGGGGGGGGGAGTGGGTAGTAGATAAGAGGATGACAAATGTACAAAGGGCTAAGAGCTTAATAACACCCACCTCCCCCCCTCTCTCTCCTTCAGTTTCTAATGCTATCAGTTATATTTGTTCCGACAGTAAAGTAGAAAAACAGATTTTGTATTGATAGTGTGGTGAGGTTATATGAGGTTACATTACAAAGGGCTGAAAATTTGATAACCTCCCCTCCCCCCTCTCTCCTTCAGTTCCTAATGCTATCAGCTATAATTGTTCTGATGGTGAAGTGGAGTACCAGTTTTTGTATTGATAGTGTGGTTTACTCTCTCTCACACACACACACGGTAGTGGTAGAGTGGAAGGGAATGATAAGATGAGAGGGTAAGAGATGAAATCAATCTAAGGAATGTGGAGTGATGAAAGATTTAAGTCAGGCGATCTCTTCACGGTCATGTTCACACAGGACAAAGAGGTGAGTGAGTCAGACTGCCCTCCCGCCACAGATGCAAAAAGTCAACATTTGCACAACAACCACTTGACCTGGACGAAAGATGCAAAAAATAACAACGAAGAGGAGAAGATTATGGGAATTTTACACAGCTAAAAATAAGGTAACAGACATCGCAAAGACACAAATACATATACATTCATCCATATATTCTTCCCATTTCCAATAACAACAGTATACAAAGTTATTGAAAGTTTATGCACCTCAAATATAAAGATACCCATAAAATAAAACAAAAAAACACAGAAAAGACACATAACTCAGGAACTCTCTACCTCCTCCTGTATTTCCATCTTCCAACAACCTGACATTTCAAGACATTAATCTCATTCTTCTGACTAACTTTCTTGAACCTGCTTGGGGAGTAGCACCTCAGTTGTTTTTATTACCCTTAGCCATATTGACCCTTCGTATGTAAAAAAAATGATAAATAAATGAGTGGAAAGAAGGAGCAGAGTACTAACCTAACAATAAAGTACCAGGTAAGTCCAAAATCAATAAAATAAGAAAGGGCTGTGTACTAACCTAACAATAAAGTAACAAGAGTCCAAAATCAATAAAATAATAAAGGGCAGTATACTAACCTAAAAATAAAGTAACAGGGAAGTCCAAAATCAATGAAATAATAAAGGGCAGTGTACTAACCTAAAAATAAAGTAACAGGTAAGTCCAAAATCAATGAGATAAGAAAGGGCAGTGTACTAACCTAGCAGATGAGTCCAAATGTTTCCGGTCTCCGTGTGGATCCTGAAGATGGACTTGAAGCAGGCGGCAAAGGAGGGAAGAGGGGGTCTGGTAGGGAAGGGAAAGAGAACACCGTCACTCCCTCATTGCGTCATTGCTACTACTACTGGTTTACTCTTCCCTCACACTGACCAGTAAAGCACATCTGTTCATGGTAAGCGTGGGATTGAACAGGTGAGAAGTAGGGTAATTGTTCACTTATACTTTACTCATCCAAAAACGGCTGCCCTCACTCATTTGAACCTTTAAGTTATTCACAATACCTGCAGTCACTCATTCTTCTGGACATATACTCACTCATCCACACCCACTCACTCACTCACTAACATATATCCACTGATCTAAACCAAAACTCACCCACACCCACTAAAAAAACTTGCCTCACAACTTACATCCATCCACCTAACCCACATGCATTCAAACTTGCCTTTCCCCACCCACACACACATCCACTCATTAAAACTAGCCTGAAAAAAACACCTAATCTCACTCATCCACCCATTAAAACTTACCACACAACCTACATCCACTTAACCCACACTCATTCAAACCTTTCCTCGCTAGCACATCCTCTATCCGTCACCCACACTGCCCCATACCACCTACATCCACCTAACCTCCCACACTTAACCCACACCCACTCACACCTCCCCCATACCCACCTGTGCCAGTGGTGCAGGTAATCGTTATCTTGCAGCCATTTGGGGAGCTTGGAGAAGGGTTGGGTCTTCCAGCTAGACACTTCCTCCCATACCTTGTGTACCAGTTCCTCTGCCGTCTCAAAGGCACTCTGGGCCATTGAGCTGAGGACCAGATCATCATCGTGTGACTCGCGGTTCACCACTCGATGACGCAGCTCCTCGTCCTGTGTGGCAAAGCAGTGGTGGTGGTGAGATGGGGTTTAGGGTGTGGTGAGGTGTGGTGAGGTGAGGTGTGGTAGGGTGTAGTGTGGTGTGGTGTTCTTTTCTGCTTTGTGCTTTGAAATGGGGAATTTGTATTGGTTTTGTAATGGTAGGAGAAATAATGTGTGGTTTTTATAAGTCTATATGAGGAAGGAGGCAAAATTCAACAGATCTGGTGATTTTTAATGGAGGAAATGTATTTGTATTGATCCTTTAACAGGATGAAAACAAATAAGTGACGTTTTTATAAGTCTCCAAAAGAAAGAAGATAAAAGTGAATAGATTTGGTGACTTTCAATGGGGGAAATGTATTAGTATTGATCCTTTAACACCATAAAATACAATATGTGACGTTTCTATAAGTCTCCAAAAGAAAGACAATAAAAGTGAATAGTTTTGGTGATTTTGAACTATATTGGGTGTAGAACAAGAATAGATGTGTGAGAATAATAATAAAGAAAAGGTGATGTGAAGGTGTTATCACTACATGGAGAACATCTGTGTGGGAAAGTGATGGGTTATGGATAGGTGTGACTTAAACATTACTCAGCGTTGTAGGAAACTCATCGCAAGTAGATAGTTAATAAATCCTTCACTATATCACATTAAGCTTATTTTCACTTCCTATTGTTGTGGTGAAGCGTGACTTTCATGTTGTGTGCATCAGTGAAGTAGAAGACTCACTATAACCAGTAATTAAAGTTCTCACTGGATCACACTGGTTTCTCTGGTACACTCTGGAACTCCCTGCCTGCCTCTGTATTTCCAACTTCCTATGACTTGCCTTTAATAGGGAGGTTTCAAGACACATCCCTGACTTTCAATTAATTTTCTTTACCTTTAAGGGGACTGGCAAATTGGTGGGCTTTTTATTTTCATTGCTTTTGTTGCCCTTGGCCAGCTTCCCCCTCTTACATAGAAAAAAAGAAAGAAGACAGAGCTCATTTAACTATGGAGATCAATTTTTGCCTTGTTACATCACCAGCTGAACAGGAAAGTTACCAAGAGGAGGAACTTTCACTACAAAAAAGCTTTCACTAAACCACAAAAAGCTCACTGGACTGTAAAGCTCAATGTTCACGTTATTACACCTTCTAATGAACCAGAGACCTCACTGCCACTCCACCACACTGACGAACTTTCAGAAAACTACACAAGGCCCATTAAAAGTAGTAAACAAAGCAACAACTGATCATTACAAAGTTCAAAAAGGTTTAGTTTTATAAGGAACTGTACTGAGGTTATGAAATTTCAACTCAAAGAGGAAAGAGGCATTAATAAACATCAATCACTACTCAGGATAGGATTTAAGACTCACATTGGTTGAAAAAGGCTATAAAGTTCAAGTGAATCAACAAAAGTACACACATATAGTATTTAAGGCAATGCAGTATGGGTATTTACAGGAATTAGAAGTGTAGATACAGAGTTATATGGACAGTTAAGTAGCAAAGGTGGTGGGGCAGGAATAACTTACTTCTCTTACATCTTTGAGAGATAATTGTGGTCATAACATGAGCGAAGTATTCCTGGATTAACCTGAGCTTTGCCTTCCACCTTCACTACTCACAAATACATGCAAAGTTGTGGAATTTAATACTTTCTGTAGCATTAATCCCTTCAGTACTGGCACACTTTTTTACCTTGTGTTTTGGGTATGATTAGACGATATTATACACATCAGGAGGGGTGTATGGAGGTCGGAAGATTAATGGCCAGAGTTTGTAGAATTTCAATCTCCCCACATATGTTTCTAAAGCTGTATTAAACCACCAAATAATAAGAATACATATAAAAAAGCATCCCAGTACTGAAGGGATCAACAAACAATAACATCGTGATGCAACACTGTACAGATTCCCCCACAGTGCTGTACAGAATGCAGAATTAGAGACACAATACTATGGCAAATTAAAATCCCAGACAAACATGTCCTTTAATTAAGGGGGAACAGATGAGGGGAGCGGCAGGCAGGCCATCGCTGCAGGCCTGCCCCTAGAGGCCCATGTAAAGGTTGGCCACACCTCAAGGTTAAGAGACACTGCAGTTCATTGGGTGTCCTGTGAGGTTCAAAGAGTAAAACTGAGGCTTTGTACTGGTGATGGAACTTTAACCCATTCAGTACTGGGATGAGTTTTTAAACTTTATTCTGCTCATTGTTTGTTAATTTTATACAGCTTCAGAAACTCAAGAACATACTATACAAAGACTTCCGAGATGACAAGTAACAATAATACCTGATGAAAAATCCCCAAATAAAAGACAAACAAACTTCAAAACAGGATGTCCTTCTCATCTACAAATGATAAAAATGCCCAGAAAAAAACCACCCAAACTGACCCCGTATGTACCTGACCAATTAGTACAATATCCTACAGTATTATCCAACAGGCAACACTCTCCTTGGCATAGCAACACCTCAAACAACACCAGTGCCATTCTGCCTGAGTCTAACAAGTGTTCCTGCACAAAATACCTAATCATTTGGTGTTGTGGTGCATGGCAATGACTGAGAAGGGGGAGGGGGGAGGGAACACATGTGTGGTGTAAATGTGGGAGTTTGCCAATACATTAATCTTTGAGGTTTTTATAATTTTCAGTTCTATTCCCATTTTCTTGAGGTTTTATGCCAGGGGGTTTGATAAAGCACTTTCTTTTCCCTGTTTTCCTGTGTGAATATCAATTATGAGTCTTTTGAGGTAGTTTTATTTCATTTATCCATTCATTTTTCAAGTAAGATGGGGAAGCTGATCAGTGGCAACAAAAAACAACAAAACTTAATAAGCCCCACTAATTTGCCAGTCCCCTTAAAGAACAAAAGAACAAAAAAATAGTGAAAGCATTGCTGTTTGTACTGAAGCTACTCCTTGTCATTGCTAACCAGGTGAGGTCCATGCCGGCCACTGGTTGCTCAAGTGAAGGCAGCCATTAATATATACAGAGACAACACAGCAACGGCCATAACGGAGAGGTGTGGGTGGGTGTGCCGAGAGGTGAGGCCACATGTTGGTGCATACAAGAGGGCCACCACCAGGACTCACCCTCTGTCCCTACCTTTGGCTACACTGAGGGGAAGGCAAGCTCACTGTGGGAACACGGAGGTTAGGTTAACGAGCCTCAAAAAAACCTAGAAAATGCACACTGGTCATGATTTTGTCCCTAAACATTACATGACTTGACAATGGATATCAGTATGGTTTATTCCCTTCAGTACTGGGGGGAGAGGGGGTAACCCATAAACACAAGCAAGTCATAGTGCTGAATCAACACCACCACCACCACCTCCGTTACAAAGAGCCTCCAGCACAGTCAAGGCTTGTTTGTTACATGATATGCTCTTTACATAACACTACTTTCTTGCCCTTCCACTTCCACTTGTCTGCTTCCTTATACACCAGAGAGAGAGAGAGAGAGAGAGAGAGAGAGAGAGAGAGAGAGAGAGAGAGAGAGAGAGAGAGAGAGAGTACTGTAAACTACACTCATATGCCACGACACTGAGACACATTATCTCAAACACTTCTATGCTTCACCTCCACCATTTCAAAAAGCTCTACTTCAATTCACACAAGTTTTGAAGGTATTTTTTACAGTTGTAGAGGCAGAGTGGCAAGATTTCTACATTACTAACTGGAGAAACACTTGCAAACCACATTAGTCATCTCTGTGGCCTTTGACAATAGTGGTGGTGAGAGCAAAGCAAGACACACATCACAGCCTCTGCTCTCCTTAATCATAAGTTACAAGCCACACACTTTCACACAACACAACCACAATACAATGCTCCTTTTCCTGTGACCAAGAAAATAAGCCAACAGAACATGAATGCTATACCTGAACTGCTCACAATAAATATATACAACTCCATTCTGAGGTCAGTATTCAGAAACGCTTTGCTCTCTCACTACCGCTACTTCCTAAAGGCTCTAATTAAAGATACTCTGTTTTTAAGGGTATTTTTATGGCTCTGGTGATGGATTAGCAAGATTTTGGGTTTATTATAAGGAAAAACTGTCTTGAAACCCAGATAGTGTTCTCTGTGGCCTTGGAAAATTGTCATGGTGAGAGAACAAGTTAATTACATGTATGAATATAAGCTTAATACTTAACTTTCCTCCTTTGTGTTAGTTATCAACCCTTATGAGTGTGTGTGTGTGTACATTCACCTAGCCAGAGCACATCCCTGCCTAACATCCACCACACGTCCATAGCAGACTAGAATGGAATATAAAGTAAGGATACACTCCACTACACTCCACACAAACCTCTGCTATCCATCTATCTGTGTGTGTGTATGTCTCTCTCTCTCTAAAGTCTATCCATACTCTGTCAACTCCTTATAAAATAGATATGGCTAATTTCGTTGAGTTATAGTTCCTCATTAGCTATTTATCTATGTCTCTCTCTCTCTCTCTCTATGAACCCCTTATAGAAAAGACATGGCTTCAATACTGGGATGCATTTTCATATTTCCTCTGCTCATTATTTGTTGATTTTATACATATTCAGAAACTCATGATGGGGATTAAATAGTACAGACTGGCCATTAAACTTCTGACCTCCACAGACCCTTCCTAACATCAACAAAACTGCCTAATCACACCCCAAAACTCGTGGTAAAAGTGTGTCCCAGTACTGAAGGGGTTAAACCTGAAACCACATAAAGAAGCTGTTCCTAGAATGGAGGTCGACAGCTTAATTTGTAAAGATGAAGCCAAGAGTCCTACAGGTGAGAATTTAACAAGATATTCACCACAGAGTAAGAAAGAATATAAAATAGATGGGTAGAGAAACACAGATTGATGCAGATGAGTATAAATAATTAAATCGTGAATAATATAAAGAGTTGAAGCATATACTCATCTCCACTAACCTCCTTCCCTACCCACCCACTCAACACATTAATCTCAATATACACCAATAATAAATTAACCCACAAAACCACCATAAGACAACATCCCTCCCTAAAGGAACCCAAAGAGAGAGATCCTAGCACACAGCATCCTTCCAGCAGCTGTCACATCCTGCGGGGACCCATGACCTACATTCCAGAGGTCACAGGAGTAGAACTGGAAAAGGTCAAGATGGTCCAACGTCCTTCCGCGTGTAGAAATGGGAGAAGAGGAGGAGGAGGGGGGGAAAGGATTGGGGTAGGGAGAGAGGAGGAGGAAGCATGCTAATATGTCTATCAAGGTCATTGTATTGTGCCAGCTTCACGGTACCTGTCACCATACGGGTTCACTCCGGCTCACCGCACTTAAACCTGCGTCCCTATCAAGGCAGTGAAAGCAAATTACCAAATCCCGGAAGGAAATATGTCGAAAGCAATGAGATTAGAACCGGGGCAATGCAGTGGACTCTTATAATTCGGCTCTCTTGAGAAAATGTACTTCAACACGTGTAAATAAGAGATTAATACAAGAAAAACACACGCAGGGTAACATATGGAAGCTAAAAACCCTAAAAAGATACCAAGAAAGGTCCATTTTCCGGGAATAAAGCCAAGGATTGCGTCACTACTCGTATCCACAACACAGACACACACACACACACGGACGGACGGACACAGACACACAAACACACACAGCTGCTCTCACCTCCTTGGCATCAATGAGAGACTCGTCCTCTGGGGTGCCTGGAAGTGGGCATCCCTCGCTCTCGTCATCCCCAGGCACAGCATCCTCCAGTAACTTGGTGAACTCTGGGAATAAGTCCTGCTCCAGCCCGCCGTCACACAGGTCCTTGTCCAGAGAGGCCCCTAAAATCCTTTTCCTCACCTCTATTTTGGTGCCTAAAACCTCGTCAAACCCACTCATGATGGCGGCTTCCTCACCACTATGGAGTTCCCACTACGTCTATATCAGTCCACCGCCTCACACGACCGCCACACTAGGAATAAAGGACAACACACAGAGCTGCGGCACACATCCTCCCTGCGCTCGTCACATCAGCTGACTGACTCGGGGAGGGTTGCCAAATAGCTACCGCCACTCAGACCCCCAGATTCTCAGGTCCTAGTGAGAAATTTCAGTAAAATAAGGGTTAATTTGGGAGGTTCTTGCTCTACTGGTGTTGTTTACTGTTATTGTGTTTATAGTGAGGTGTTTGGAAAGAGAGAGAGAGAGAGAGAGAGAGAGAGAGAGAGAGAGAGAGAGAGAGAGAGAGAGAGAGAGAGAGAGAGAGAGAGTACCTATATCTCTAGTCTCTAAAGGATTATTAATGATATTTGCACATGATCATCGGAATTAATTAGTGAGAAGGAGGCAGGGAATAAGTTGAGAGAGGGAGAGTCATAATTCTTATTCCTCTTCTACATAATTTTGGAGTGGATGTTCTCTAAGGCTTTTTAAAGATATTGAAGAGAGATTGAAACAAATACTTTTTCCACGTCACTCTTGAAGTCGAGTACATGAGTTACTAGTATTATCTGGAGATTTATGTTAATTTTTCATACATTTAACGATAGTGGGGGTGAGGTGGCAACACTGAGTTTGTCCTTGCATCACCACCTCCACCATCATCACCACTATCAGTACTACTGCTGCCAGCAGCTGCATTTATAAAACTTATCCTATCTTCTTATCTCTAAAAAAAGTGGGGTTCCATCAATATATAAACAAAAATGGCAGTAGTGGTGGTGGTGGATCATATAATTCGTTGCAACAAAAGGTTTTATAATGAAGTTTGTTCCTACAGCTGCCACTCTAACCAACATTATCTATTTATTTAGCTAGTCTTTTCAGCTCCATTAACCCAGATAATGATACCAAGCTGTACCAAATGATATCAATAACCTATCACACACACAGTCAGTATAACAACGCACATTAGATAACTGAATAAGAAACATTATATAGTTAGTTACTCTCGCCATATTCCCAAGAAAACACAATGAAACAAGCAACATTATACCCGTAGACATACAATGCATTAACGTTTTATCATTTAACGTGTGCTTTAATCCCCAAACCTACAAAAGCTACCTTAACCTTTCTTTATACTCCTGGTCACTCATATCTCTCAGTGTTACCAATCCCAGCACACAGCGATGCATGACGTGTAAGACTGAGTACACCATTCACTACTATGGCGCTTTTTTGCATCTATTCCTACTACTATTTGACGATTTTTATACAACTTAGGAAACTTATGTGGGGGATGATAATAGTGAAGACTGGCCATTAACCTTCTAGCCTCCTAAAATCTATAAAATTAAAATAATCTAATCGTAGCACAGAACAGAAGGTAAAAAAGCGTTCCAGTACTGAAGGGGTTGAACAGGGAATGCTCTAGAACACAAGAACAGCCGTGCAGTGAGAACAAAGCACAAGAATTAGGAGGAAAAGGAAGGAAATAGTCACAAATAGCTCTACGTGAAATAAAATTAACATATGCTTAACTAAATGATTACTAATTGATCTACTACTATTATTTGGCTTAATTCTGCTTGTTTCCTCTCACAAACGGCACTATAAAGCTTTAAAAACCACAAAAAATTATAAAAATGACCTTTAAACCAGTAAATTTGCACAGAAACACTTATATAACTGAGAAAACGGAAAAACCGGTTCCATAACGGACACCTCTCTCTCTCTCTCTCTCTCTCTCTCTTTCTCTCTCTCTCTCTTCGTTCTGGCAGTCTTTTTCTCTCCCTCCCGCGGCCTCCGGTGCTACCAAATAAAATCAATACTTGGCCCATGAAAGCTACTCGATCCCATTTCTAATTAACACATAGAAGACCAAACTATTCTCTCGTATGGATCTTTATATTCAACCCAAATGACCTTTCTCTCTCTCTCTCTCTCTCTCTCTCTCTCTCTCTCTCTCTCTCTCTCTCTCTCTCTCTCTC
>CM035197.1:10698723-10711153 GCA_020233015.1 Callinectes sapidus
TAGTTATGCAGGTTTATATGGAAATGTGGATATATGCATGTGTATGAATATGTATTATACGTGGTTGAATATTAATTATATCTCATGTGCTTCACCTTCAGTCTCAGGACAAAAAAGATGTCAGTAACCCTTGTTGTGTCCTGGTCTACCTTCCATCTCTCTCGTTAAATTGATTTCCTTAATGTTCCTACCTTCCCTTTCCCTCATAATTACCCCTTCTCCTCCCCCTTTCCTTCTCCCTATAACTACCTTGCCTCCTTCACTCCACTCAATGCTGTCATGCCATCCTGTCTCCCCTACTTACCCCTATCGCACCATAATCCTTCCCTTCTGTCAACACCCTCCTCTTTCCCTGACTCCATCCATTCTTGTTTAGGAAGGCAAGCAGTATCTCTCCTTTCCTACTATCCCTGCCTGGCGTCCTCCCGGTGCTGCGCCCACTGTCAAATTCCAGAACACCCATACTTTACCAATGTTGGACGGCTGAACCCCATCTAGTGACCACAGCTGCGTCCAATTCATCTTTTCCCACTGTTGTAATCCGTCACACTCACACACACACTCAGTTATACACAGGGAAATGTATGGTAAGGCTGGCAAGGGTGTGGTGGCTGTTGGCAGTAACTCATTGGACACTGATTTTTGGTCTCTCCGGACGCTGAAAGTAAACCATAAAATATAATGGATTAGACCGATTTTGTAGCATTTTTTTTATGGTCGTTCCTTATCAAATTCTGACTGATTTAGAAAGAATATTTTCCTAAAACTCGTTTAGAATTTTGTTTAATTTAAATGCAATTTGGCAGGCGATAGGGTTAAGAAGTGAGGTATTGTAGCCTTTGAAATCATTTATTTGATAACATTCATACCTAATAGTAAAAGTTTGTATGTTACATTACATATAAACAGTGCTTCTTCGTCTCTGGCTGAGCAGGCCGACCTCCCTGCCTTAGGCCCAGGGGAGGGGGGCAGCGCACACGCAAACACCCGCTGGCAAAACACTAACGTAAAAAGTGGGTCTAAAATACTGAAGTTTATTTTCTTAGTTTAAAAGTGGCGAGGCACTGTCTGTGTGCGCTGCCCCAGGCCGTGCCAACCTGCTGGTATACTGGGGACCATGGCGGGCAGCCGTGACACTGTGGGATGGCGACGACTGTTCACTGACGCTACTTTTTGTTCCGGGAATGGGTCGGGAATTGGGGGGGGATCAGTGTCACGGGTAGCGGCTACAGCATTTTTTAGTAAATGCAAACCAAGAATATCCTGTACCTGACACTAAAATAATCTAGTTTGAGCTTTCAGTTGAACCTTAAGAACACAATGAGGTCTGCAAGTCACTCGCTGCAGAAACTAACGAAAAGAACATCATGGATAATTAATATCATCATGAGGACTGGCTTCTTCTGGCAGCCGAAAATACTTACATTGCAACTTATGCATGACAATACAAAAGACAGTAATATACACTTACATCACACTCACATAGCAAAAAGGTTAGAATGGTTAAGTGAACTAATAAGTGAAATGAGTGAATGGGATGTTTCCAGGCAAGAGACAAAATGGGCAACAGGACATTGATACAAAACAGACTTCATAGAAAATGGTTGTAGCTGTACGAGCACAGGGCAAGTTGGCAACAGATCACCTGCATTGGATTTGGGGATGAGGGGCTGTACCTTGTGCTCAGTTTTGCTTGCCCATTTTGCATCGCTTGGAAACATAGGTAGCACTTATCTCTCACCTCTGCAAATAGATTCTAATGTACAAGCACACACGACTCGTTCAAAAATAATAATGATAATAATGACAATAATAATAATAATAATAATAATAATAATAATAATAATAATAATAATAATGATAATAATAATAGAAGGAAGGGGGAGGAAATGTTATCTTAAAAAAACAAAACAAAACAAAAAAAAAAAACAGGATGGGAGTGTCAAAAATTCCCCATCATGCATAAATAAAAAGTTGGCTAAAACAATAAAAACAATAACTAGTTACATGAAAATATACTTAAACTGTGTAAGTAAGAATGCACCAATTTTTGCAGTCTTTCCTATACCGTCCTTCAGGGGGAGAAAAAGTAGCGAGATTGTACTACTAATACTATTACAAAACTGGAACAAATACACAGCAAAAATACACAGTATCTCTACAAGAATTGTGAGAAAAATTACGTATTTTGGTACAGGACGGTATTGGAGAGTACGTCTAGGCAGTACATTTATAGTTATTATTCATACGTATTCAAGACAGGAGATTTATTCTTGCATCATTCACTACAGCGACAGCGAGGAGAGACAGAAGAGAGCTCGTTTTAAGTTACATGGAGACATCTATGGTACACCTCAGCAGCTCAAAAATAAAAAAGGTTTAAAATAATATAAACAAGAAGGGAAAATAAAAAGGAAACAAGTTGATGGCCCTTTCAGCGGACTACAGGAGTCAAAATAATTCTAAAACAGTTTATGAAAAGAGGGCAGGCTACTCTGCTTATTTATTCTTTGTAGTTATACTTTTTGTCAATGGAGAACATTGTTTTCGTATACTGCAGTATTTATCACTGTATACTTGTGGTCTAGCTACCTTGCACTACTCCTGCACTAGCCATACAAACATGCGCGCTCAGCAGACCTTGGGCATGGTGGCCGCCTGTGTGCTGCCACTCGCACCCAACGCTGCCCTTACACTACCGTACAAACCGTATGGAAAAAGACTTAACAGTACCAAAAAGTTAAAACAGATTGCAAAGAGTATTATTAGAATTTTTCTATCAATTACTAATAATATACAGTTACACAAGACCATCTAGAGCTTTTTCCCTTTTCAGTTTTTTCCAAGTCTATCTATCCATATAAAAATAGACCTACATCAGAGTTCCAGGTCCTTAAATTGTTCATTATCCAGTGTTATCACAAGATCATCAACATGGTCTTGTCTTCCCCTACTTAATACCCTGCATCACCAAGAGGCGCCGCTGGGACGCCCCTCACCCTCTGTGCCTTACTGTGGAGGGCCCAGGAGGAGTCACACCGCTCTTGTCCTACGGCTGCCCCCACGCCCACTCCTGCGGCGGCCGGCAGCGGCGGCCACAGCAGTGGTGCGGGTGCAGCCGTCTGCCTCTCAGCTGGGAGTGGCCGGCCCCCGCCAGGCAGGTTGTCTCCCGGGCAGGGGCGCAACCACTCCCTCTAACTTCCACAAGATCAAGAACACAGTAACTCAGGCCAGTCAGGGACCAGCACACAAACATATACACAACCCATCAAAACACAGTGAAACACAAACAAAAACAACGGAAACATCCAATCAATGTGCGTTGAAACAACAGACATATGAGAGCCAGTTCAGTCTGACCATTACGCTTTACCAGTCTTGGTGCTGCTGCCGTCCAGGGTACGTATACTGGGTTGGATGGGCCCACTGGGCGTCGCGGCCCGGCGACACGCAGGTGCCTCGGGCCGCCCAGTGGAGCGTGTGCAGGGCCGGGGGGGCAGCCGGGCCTCACTGGCCACACTCTCCTACGCTACATGGATACAGAGGCTTGTACGGGTCGCCGCGGACCACCTGGCAGCCGGCCGGCCTGGGGGGTCGCGCGGGGCGGGAGGGCCGCCGCTGGCATGCTGGAGCCCACCTCGCCGCAGGTGACGCATAGTATATCTGGCTCACTTGCCGATGAGGAACATGTATGTATTTTTTTTTAAGAATGTTCAAACAGCAGAAACTTTATTAAAAGCCTACACATATAAGCAACACTAGTGTGACTATCACATACCAACCGTATACATGGTTCTGGGACTCCCTGGTACTGGGAGGGTCCACCCCCACTGGACCCACCTCATCTCCCATGCCACCACCTTCTGTTGTACACATTCAATACTGCCAACCACACAACTGGCTATCAAATGAATTTCTTATCCGTTCATATATACATTGCCTCTTAAAGTATATGACAAGAATAACGCATCACTAGCTCTTTCCATTAGCCAAAGTGGCTTGGACCCTCTAGAGAGATCATAATCCTGCCGCGAAGGTGAAGGTGGCTGAGTGTGCTCACAGAAGAGTGGCCACGGGCAGCTGGGGCACGGCATCCGAGTGGGCAGGTGGATATCAAAATGACGTAGCACTATGGGTCATGAGAGCGTCACCCGTGGGCGAGGGGTGGGCCAGGGCAGCGGCAGTGTGGTGTGTGGAGCGGCTGTGGGTGGCTGAGGCTACCCGCCCCGGCTCTCGTATACTTAGGACTCGGCGGCACCGCTGGTCCACGCGGCTGCAGGGCGCGTGGCGGCGACGGCGGCGGCGGCCCGCTGCCACCACACTGGGCTGGCAGCTCTGATCACTTTCTGCCAGGGAGGCCCACAGGCAGCCTGGGCGGCTGGGGTGCCAAGGCAAAGCCAGGCCGAGGAGAGCCACATGCAGCCCAGTTGTGGCGGTGAGCCGCATTTACACGGCCTGCACTGTGTGTCTGAGGGAGTGGTGGGCCGCGGGAGGTAGTGTGGGGGCGGGGCGGGGCAGCCTGGCACTTGGGGATCCGCCGCTGCCTATCCGGGAAGAGAAGTTAGAGGCCGGCCAGGCCACCCCACCACGCCGGCCAGGACTCCACAACCCGCTAACCGCCCACGTGTCTTATTGCTGCTGGAACATAAAAAACTGTATATCAGTTAATGTGAATGCAGGTGTGGTGTGGCAGAGCTCATATACAAGAGTGTGAGCAGCTGTTTGCGTGCTGAGGCCTTGCTGCAGCACCACCACAAGCCACCACACACTTACCTACTGACTCATCATCCTACAACGTGCACTATTGCTCTACTCTATTGTAATGTTCTTTAAATTTAAGTTAGTAGTGACTTCTCAGTCATGAGGTTGGTTAAGACAAACAAACACATCACTAAGCAGACAAGTTGAGGTAAACAGTGCAATGCATCAACACATGCTGGGTGGCATGACATGCCACTCTCAGGGTGCAGTCATCACAGGGCAGGGAGACAAAACAAAACAATTTCACTATACAACAATACAACAAGACAAAACAAGACACTGAAAACAAAAAAAAATACTGCAACAGACATACAGACATGCAATGGGAACTATTACTACAGGAGAGAAACAAACAAACAAACAAAACAAACAAACAAGTATTACAACACACTACCACCACACAGGGTCCCTCTGTACTGTGTGCTGCACATGACACACACACACACACACACACACAACACATTGCAACACACTCTGAACACACCACAACATTACAGGGCTCACACTACAACTAACAGTGCACAGGTTACCAGTGGGTGCAGGGAACTACACTTTAAAATACACTTTTTAAAGAGGTACACAGGTTGTTGTCTCACAGCTAACCACTATCTACAGTACATTCAGGGTCACAGAGGGGAGTCAAGCACATTCTAAGGGCAGCAGACAGCCAGACACAGCTGCGAAATACAACCAACTAACTTTGGGTGTGGGTGGAGGGCGGGTGGGGCGTGGGCGGAAGTGTTTGAGCCGCCTACACATCAGGTGACTCTGGGTGGAGGTCGTAGCCCATGCCCTGGTGAGGAACACCCATGTCAATGCTGTCTTATGCTGCCCCTACACCAACACCTCTCTCTCTCTTACACTATTGCTACTTTACCATCAACTGTTTCTATATCAACAAATTATCCTTATACACTCCTACATCAATAATCTTATACTGTCCCTACAATAACACCTCTCTTTATTGCTATATCAAAATACACACACACTCTCTCTCTTTCAAAATTAACAAATCTCCTTCATACAGTCTTCTATATCTGTTACATTACTTAATTTGCTGAAAACTCATCACCAAATGTTTATATAGTACAGAGTCCTGCCTTATCAACACCACAATGCATGTCTATTCTACATAATCTCAATCAGTAAATCCTCTTCAATGTTCCAAACCTCATTCTACATAATATCTGTTCTTACAAGGTGTTCTTTAAGGCAATACACAAATACAACCAATAGAATAGCTCATAATACACTTCTTTATATTATTTGGGCATTGTATGTATCTGTTTTCAGGGTAAGTGAAATGTTTCTATCAACATTCTCACAGCACAACACTTCCTCCATCACACTCTGCACAATGCCACATCAAGCAACAATGACACATAACATAATGATTGTACAAGATGATACACGATACAGTCACTGAGAAAGCACAGTTTAACATCTTGCCGTGTCCTCATCTGATGGATTCCTGCTGCCATGGATTCATACACCTTGGTTTCAGTAAAAAAAATTCCTCCTCATAAAAATGCTGCATGTTTCAATGAAGGTAACAGCATGGCACAACAAGCTGGTGTGTTGTTGGTGATGGTCATGGCTCTTGATGTACCACTGACAATGCTGACACTGTGTGGGAGTTTATGTCGCAGTTTTGGAGTTATTGCAGCATTTTTTCCTTTCTTGAAGAGGTGCAGGATGTGTAGTAGTGGTAATCATTACACATAAAGGTCACAGACACACCAATGAGTGACTCCTACAGCGCTATAATGCCAGTGATCATGTGTGGTTCCTTCAAACACAACATTCATTTCTTCTCATCCACCAATACAGAACATGATACTTTATTCTCAACACAAACATTCACCCATCATTAAATGACTCCTACAATGCTCCAATGCCAGTGATCCAGTGTGCTTCCTTCAAACACAACATTCATCTCTCTTTGTCCACTAATACACAACAATTTTATTCTCAACACAAACATTCATCCTGTTCTAACCTGCCACTTACAAATACACTACTTGAGGTAATGATAAAAGATGGAAAACACTGAACCTAACCTGTCAAATAATCTTACAAAAGTGGACACCAGTACTGAGTTTCATATTCTCAAACACTTTGCTTTCTCACCATAATCTTCCAATATCACAGGGATGACTAGCAAGGTTTTAGATACAGTTTCTACTTACAATAAACTAGAAATCTTGCCAATTCATCATCAAAGCCATAAAAATGCCCTTCAACTACCTTCAACTAGACCCTTTGGAAAATAGTGATGGTGAGAGAGCAGTGAAAATTCCATGTTGTTTATAGATGTGGTTCCTCTTGAAAATTGACCTCAGTTTGGTATATAATAAATACACAGTCTTGTCTTTAACCCCTTCAGTATTGGGATATATTTTTAGCCAGTCTTTACTATCAGAATCCCCACAAAAGTTTCAGAAGCTGTAAAAACTTGCCAAATAGTAAGCAGAATAAATATGAAAACATGTCCCAGTACTGAACAGGTTAAGTATACAGAAAAATGGAAAATATTCAAAGTCCTTATAATTAATCACCAATAAAACTTTTATCATATATTTTTCTTCCTCAATGAAAGTAAATATATTCTCAAACCACAGAATAACACACAAATGAGAAAATTCCTGTTAAAAATCTTGTGTCCATATTCAGAAACACTCTGCTCTCTCATCTTGACTATTTTCAAAGGCCACAGAGAGTACAGGCCGGGTTTCCGAGGGTGTTTCTCCTGCCAAGTATATAGCAACCTTGTTCATTTGTCATTAGAACCATAAAAAAACAACCTTAAAAACTGGTATCACTTAAACAAGAGACTTTTGAAATAGTGGAGGTGCAGTGTTCAAATGTTTCTGAATATGGACATTAGTAATACCAATTCACTCAACACCACCACACATGTATAAAGACACCAGATGAATCCTAACATAAAATAACACCAAAATCTCATATTTTGTTCTCTCTCTCTCCAGATAATATCATTAAGATCGCCAGAGGAACATACAGAAAACAAAACATTTCTGAGACTGGTAGCTGACTAAATCATGTGCTGGAAGTGCTAAGTATCTGTGTGAAGGATGCTAGTGTGCTTGTGTGAAGAGAGAGAGAGAGAGAGAGAGAGAGAGAGAGAGAGAGAGAGAGAGAGAGAGAGAGAGAGAGAGAGAGAGAGAGAGAGAGAGAGAGAGATAATGAGGAAAGAAAGGAAGAAGAGGTCGTGGAGGAGGAGAAGGAGGAGCAGGAGGAGGAGGAGGAGGAGGAGGAGGAGGAGGAGCAAGAGGAGGAGGAGGAGGAGGAAGAAGAGGAGGAGGAGGAGGAGGCATGTGGTTGGTAAATGGAAGAGAGGGAAAACAAAAGAGATAAGAGAGCGAGCGTGAGTGCATTAGTAAGGAAAAGAAACAGAAACAAAGAGAAGGACGAGAGGAAAAAGAGAAAATTAAATAAAAGAAGGAAAAAAAAATAAACGAAATTAGGAGAAACAAGGAAGGGGTAAGAGGAAATTAGAAATAAATAAAAACCAACAACAACAAGGAGGAGGGAAAAAAAAGACAAGAAGGAAGAATATGAATAAGGCAGATCAAATTGAATAAAGAGGAAATAGGAAAAAAAATGGGAAGGAAGAGGAAGAGGAAGAGGAAGAGGAGGGCGAGGCAAGAGTGGAGGGAGAGAGGGAAGAGAAGTAGGTGAGAGTGGTACTTTAGTTCAAGGGAGAGAGAGAGAGAGAGAGAGAGAGAGAGAGAGAGAGAGAGAGAGAGAGAGAGAGAGAGAGAGAGAGAGAGAGAGAGAGAGAGAGAGAGGGGGGGGGGGGGGTATAGTCATGCAGGTTTATATGGAAATGTGGATATATGCATGTGTATGAATATGTATTAGTATGGTATACATGGTCAAATATCAATTATATCTCATGTGCTTCACCTTCAGTCTAAGGACAAAAAAGATGTCAGTAACCCTTGTTGTGTCCCAGTCTACCTTCCATCTCTCTCTCGTTAAATTGATTTCCTTAATGTTCCTGCCTTCCTTTTCCCCTCAATTACCCCTACTCCTCCCCCTTTCCTTCTCCTTATTAACTACCCTGTCTCCTTCACTCCACTCAATGCTGTCATGCCATCCTGTCTCCCCTACTTACCCCTATCGCACCATAATCCTTCCCTTCTTCTGTCAACACCCCTCACTCCATCCATTCGTGTTTAGGAAGGCAAGCAGCCTTCCTTTGCTATCCCTGCCTGGCGTCCTCCCGATGCTGCGCCCACTCTGTCAAATTCCAGAACACCCATACTTTACCAATGTTGGGCGGCTGAACCCCATCTGCGTCCAATTCGTCTTTTCCCACTGCTGTAATCCGTCACACTCACACACACTCAGTTATACACAGGGAAATGTATGGTAAGGCTGGTAAGGGGTTGGTGGCTGTTGGCAGTAACTCATTGGGCACAGATTTTTTGTCTCGATTAATTTTCTCCGGAGGCTGAAAGTAAATCATAAATTATAATGGATTAGACCGATTTTGTAGCATTTTCTATGGTCGTTCCTTATCAAATTCTGACTGATTTAGAAAGAATGTTTTCCTAAAACTCTTGTTTAGAATTTTGTTTTATTTGAATAAAATTTGGCAGGGCGGCCCACAATTGACCCATTCGGCAGGCGATAGGATTAAGAAGTGAGGTATTGTAGCCTTTGAAATCATTTATTTGATAACATTCATACCTAATAGTAAAAGTTTGTATGTTACATTACATATAAACAGTGCTTCTTCGTCTCTGGCTGAGCAGGCCGACCTCCCTGCCTTAGGCCCAGGGGAGGGGGGCAGCGCACACGCAAACACCCGCTGGCAAAACACTAACGTAAAAAGTGGGTCTAAAATACTGAAGTTTATTTTCTTAGTTTAAAAGTGGCGAGGCACTGTCTGTGTGCGCTGCCCCAGGCCGTGCCAACCTGCTGGTATACTGGGGACCATGGCGGGCAGCCGTGACACTGTGGGATGGCGACGACTGTTCACTGACGCTACTTTTTGTTCCGGGAATGGGTCGGGAATTGGGGGGGATCAGTGTCACGGGTAGCGGCTACAGCATTTTTTAGTAAATGCAAACCAAGAATATCCTGTACCTGACACTAAAATAATCTAGTTTGAGCTTTCAGTTGAACCTTAAGAACACAATGAGGTCTGCAAGTCACTCGCTGCAGAAACTAACGAAAAGAACATCATGGATAATTAATATCATCATGAGGACTGGCTTCTTCTGGCAGCCGAAAATACTTACATTGCAACTTATGCATGACAATACAAAAGACAGTAATATACACTTACATCACACTCACATAGCAAAAAGGTTAGAATGGTTAAGTGAACTAATAAGTGAAATGAGTGAATGGGATGTTTCCAGGCAAGAGACAAAATGGGCAACAGGACATTGATACAAAACAGACTTCATAGAAAATGGTTGTAGCTGTACGAGCACAGGGCAAGTTGGCAACAGATCACCTGCATTGGATTTGGGGATGAGGGGCTGTACCTTGTGCTCAGTTTTGCTTGCCCATTTTGCATCGCTTGGAAACATAGGTAGCACTTATCTCTCACCTCTGCAAATAGATTCTAATGTACAAGCACACACGACTCGTTCAAAAATAATAATGATAATAATGACAATAATAATAATAATAATAATAATAATAATAATAATAATAATAATAATAATGATAATAATAATAGAAGGAAGGGGGAGGAAATGTTATCTTAAAAAAACAAAACAAAACAAAAAAAAAAAACAGGATGGGAGTGTCAAAAATTCCCCATCATGCATAAATAAAAAGTTGGCTAAAACAATAAAAACAATAACTAGTTACATGAAAATATACTTAAACTGTGTAAGTAAGAATGCACCAATTTTTGCAGTCTTTCCTATACCGTCCTTCAGGGGGAGAAAAAGTAGCGAGATTGTACTACTAATACTATTACAAAACTGGAACAAATACACAGCAAAAATACACAGTATCTCTACAAGAATTGTGAGAAAAATTACGTATTTTGGTACAGGACGGTATTGGAGAGTACGTCTAGGCAGTACATTTATAGTTATTATTCATACGTATTCAAGACAGGAGATTTATTCTTGCATCATTCACTACAGCGACAGCGAGGAGAGACAGAAGAGAGCTCGTTTTAAGTTACATGGAGACATCTATGGTACACCTCAGCAGCTCAAAAATAAAAAAGGTTTAAAATAATATAAACAAGAAGGGAAAATAAAAAGGAAACAAGTTGATGGCCCTTTCAGCGGACTACAGGAGTCAAAATAATTCTAAAACAGTTTATGAAAAGAGGGCAGGCTACTCTGCTTATTTATTCTTTGTAGTTATACTTTTTGTCAATGGAGAACATTGTTTTCGTATACTGCAGTATTTATCACTGTATACTTGTGGTCTAGCTACCTTGCACTACTCCTGCACTAGCCATACAAACATGCGCGCTCAGCAGACCTTGGGCATGGTGGCCGCCTGTGTGCTGCCACTCGCACCCAACGCTGCCCTTACACTACCGTACAAACCGTATGGAAAAAGACTTAACAGTACCAAAAAGTTAAAACAGATTGCAAAGAGTATTATTAGAATTTTTCTATCAATTACTAATAATATACAGTTACACAAGACCATCTAGAGCTTTTTCCCTTTTCAGTTTTTTCCAAGTCTATCTATCCATATAAAAATAGACCTACATCAGAGTTCCAGGTCCTTAAATTGTTCATTATCCAGTGTTATCACAAGATCATCAACATGGTCTTGTCTTCCCCTACTTAATACCCTGCATCACCAAGAGGCGCCGCTGGGACGCCCCTCACCCTCTGTGCCTTACTGTGGAGGGCCCAGGAGGAGTCACACCGCTCTTGTCCTACGGCTGCCCCCACGCCCACTCCTGCGGCGGCCGGCAGCGGCGGCCACAGCAGTGGTGCGGGTGCAGCCGTCTGCCTCTCAGCTGGGAGTGGCCGGCCCCCGCCAGGCAGGTTGTCTCCCGGGCAGGGGCGCAACCACTCCCTCTAACTTCCACAAGATCAAGAACACAGTAACTCAGGCCAGTCAGGGACCAGCACACAAACATATACACAACCCATCAAAACACAGTGAAACACAAACAAAAACAACGGAAACATCCAATCAATGTGCGTTGAAACAACAGACATATGAGAGCCAGTTCAGTCTGACCATTACGCTTTACCAGTCTTGGTGCTGCTGCCGTCCAGGGTACGTATACTGGGTTGGATGGGCCCACTGGGCGTCGCGGCCCGGCGACACGCAGGTGCCTCGGGCCGCCCAGTGGAGCGTGTGCAGGGCCGGGGGGGCAGCCGGGCCTCACTGGCCACACTCTCCTACGCTACATGGATACAGAGGCTTGTACGGGTCGCCGCGGACCACCTGGCAGCCGGCCGGCCTGGGGGGTCGCGCGGGGCGGGAGGGCCGCCGCTGGCATGCTGGAGCCCACCTCGCCGCAGGTGACGCATAGTATATCTGGCTCACTTGCCGATGAGGAACATGTATGTATTTTTTTTTAAGAATGTTCAAACAGCAGAAACTTTATTAAAAGCCTACACATATAAGCAACACTAGTGTGACTATCACATACCAACCGTATACATGGTTCTGGGACTCCCTGGTACTGGGAGGG
>CM035197.1:10732888-10745529 GCA_020233015.1 Callinectes sapidus
GAGATAAGACGCCCGAATATCTGAGAGAGCGGGGCGGGGGCGGGGGAGAAAACTCAACAGGTCCTGGATGATCGAGTAAGGGCAGGAAGGGAAGGAGACTCAAAAATTGCTCCTTCAGATGTGGAACTCATCCCTTCACGCCTTCTAAAGTTTACGTCTTCAGCTTCTGGGAATATTGAGTTGACTTCTGCGATGCGAAGTCAAGGAGGAAGAGGAGGAGGAGGAGGAGGAGGAGGAGGAGGAGGAGGAGGAGGAAGAGGAGGAGGAACATGAAAAAGAAAGTCTCGGCAGCGTTACTAGTTATTACGGAGCTGTCTATGGGAATTAAACTTTCTTCCATATATTAAGCAGGAAAAGAAGGACGAGGAGGAGGAGGAGGGAAAGGAGGAGTGGGAGGAAGAGGAATAATAGGAGGAGGAGGAGGAGGAGGAGGAGGAGGAGGAGAAGTGGGAGAGCCAGAAGGAGGAAATGGAGTGAAAAAGGAGAGGGAGAAGGAGTGGAAAGAGAAAGAAAGAGAAGAAAAGAATGAGAAGAACGAGGAGAAGAGAAGAAGTTAGGGGTAAAAAAAAAAAAAAAAACAGATAGTAAATGAAGAGAGAGAAAATAAATAAATAGGACGAAGAAAGAGAGAAGAAAGAAAAGAAAGAGGAGGAGGAGGAAAAAAACAGAAGAAAGAAGAAGAAAAGAAGGAGGAGAAGAAATAGGTGTGTGTGTGTGTGTGTGTGTGTACGCACGAGCGCGCCAACCGAGATCCTTGTGAAGTAGATAGGAGAGAGTGAAGGACTGCTGGGAGAGGAGGAGGAGGAGGAGGAGGAGGAGGAGGAAGAGGAGGAGGAGGAGGAGGAGGAGGAAGAGGAGGAGGAGGAAATTGGGGTATATTACCTGAGTGCCCAAACCCTCGTCGCTCAGTCCACCCACTAGTCTGGACACCACCTCATCTTCCGCTTCTTCCTCCTCCTCCTCCTTCTCCTCATACAAACACACGCGTCTGTTACTCCAGCCAGCCTTCCCTTCAGCCCACCGCCGCCGCCGCCACCATCAAGTCCCTCTGCCTCACCCAATTAAGCTCGAGTCCCCCATCTATCTGTCCTCCATTACTTACTCTTGCTCGTTCCTTCTCCCCTTCTCAGCTCTTTCGCTCTCCTTTCGCCCTCTCGATACCCGCCCAGTCCCGTTCCATCCCATGTTGCTTCATTGCTTCGTTCTGTTTCGTTCTGTTCCGTCTCGTTCCGTCCTACCCACACGCCATAACGGTACGCCACTCATCAGTTACATCGTTTCCCCGCCCCACTTCAGCTGGTCTTGAGGTAAGTGAGTGGTAGATGCGAAGTGCTTGGTGGGGAAGTTGGAAATAGTAAAAGGGAAAGTGACTGAACACCAAGGACACGTTTTAATAAGTGTGTAGATAAAGAAGATATTAATAATTTTGCAAAAACTGAAAACTTGCGCATGACAATAACAAGAAAAGTTTAGGCATTAGTGAATGTTATATTCAGTTACATACCTTGTTTTTAATTAGTTTTTGTACCAACTGAAAGTTTTGTAAGACATTTTCTTCTTTCGTGTTTCCTTGGCAAGCTAATAGTTTTGGGGTTAAAAAGTTCTCAAGTAATATTTGGCCCAAGTAAAAGGGCACTCATGAGAACCTGTTCACCTGACATCTCTTCAACACTTGACTACTGCTGCTGCTGCTGCCTACAGATCTTCAACATTAATACTGAATGTTCTGCCAGTTTTTTTTTTTTTTTTTTCATCCCCGTCCTCCAACTACTAACTTAATACAAGGACCTTACCCGTTCATATATGGAATAGTCTTTTACATGTATGGGGGATTTTTTTTATTAGATAAGGTGGAATCAAAAGTTTTTCGTCTTATCTCTCCTCTGACTGACTGTCTTCAGCCTCTTTCTCACCGCAGTAGTGTTGCATGTTTTGCTATCTTTTACCACTAATTTCATACCAATTTCTCTTCTGATCTTGCTAACGTTTTTGCTTCCCTTCCTCCCGTGGCCATGCTGCACACGACTTTCTTCTTCTTCTCAACCCTATTCTGTCCATCTCTACAATGTAAGAATTAACGAGTACTCCCAACCATTCATACCTTTCTCTGGTTAACTCTGGAACTTCCTATCTGCTTCTGCATTTCCATTTTCTTGAACTCATTTAAGAGAGAGATTCCGACACATTTATCCCTTTCTTTAGGCAAACTCTGTCGGACCTGCACGGGAACTGGCAACTAAGTGAGGCCCTTTTTCACTCTTTCTTTTGGGCTTGACCAGTTTTCCCGTCCTATATAGAACAAGAGTCACGTTAAACATCTTCCAAAGTAACAAAGAAGAGTAAAGTGATTAATAAACAAGTGAGATAGTAGAGAGAGAGAGAGAGAGAGAGAGAGAGAGAGAGAGAGAGAGAGAGAGAGAGAGAGAGAGAGAGAGAGAGAGAGAGAGAGAGAGAGAGAAAAGCACAGACAAGGACAAGATGAACTAAAAATGAAATATTTCCTTGCCCCAACAATTTTTTTTTCTCCTTCAATCTATATTTTTTCCACGCAACATTTTTTCCTCCGCTGTCTGTCTCTCTTTCTCTCTCTCACTCTCTCGCTCTCTTTTTCCCTCAGGACTCAATTAGAGAGATCTGGAGACCCGCTGTGGAAGGCTGATTAATACCATCCCTCCCCTCCCCCTCTCACGTACAGCTTCCCCTCCCCCCCTACACCACCACCAGGCCACGCCACACCACACCAGGATCACAACAGGCCACGCTTGCGCCACACCAGAAAAGACCACGCGACACCAGGACCACGTCAGGCCACACCACTAGACCGGCTCTCCAGCGATGAAACTCACGCTCACGGTGATTATAATAGTAGTAATAGTGATGGTAGTAGTAGTAGTAGTAGTAGTAGTAGTAGTATAATAAGTGTGGTAGTGGTAGTGGTGGTGGTAATACTGGTGGTGATGAGGGTGATGTTAGTGATAATAAGAGTAATAAAGACGGCGGCGGCGGCGGTGTTGGTGGTGGTAACAATAAAAATGATAAGTCACACGAGGAAACAGACAGGACATAAAGATTCTTCTCCCTCCCAACAGACTTATCATTACACATTAATGTCACAACACACTCATACACTAAGAGAGACCGTAACACTAATCCTTTACACATAACAAAAAGTAAAAACCGTCCTTTAGCTTTCTTACGCATTTATAAGCACGCCGAGAATCTATATCACTCGTAGGAAAAGAAAGAAAGAAAGAAGAAGAAAAGAAGAAAAAACATACACAGCGAGGGGTGAAAGTTATGCTAGTTACCCATACAAATTGAGAGAAAACGAGAAGAAAACGTAAGTCAAGATTAAGACCGACCAATTATCTTTGTAGGGTATTCTAAAACTTTCAGACGTTTTATCTCCATTACTTTTAACAGACTCTAATAGTAAAACACTGGAGACTTTTAGGTGGGTTTTCCTAATTTCAGTGATAATTTAACGAAGATTTTACACCTCTGACATCTTCTAGAGGAGGTTATTAACCCCTTCAGTACTGGGACACATTTTTACCTTGAATTTCGATGTGATTAGACGGTTTTGTTGACATTAGAAAGGGTCTATGAATGTCAAAAGATCAATAGCCACAATCTGTACTATTTTGATCCCCACATGACTTTCTGAAGCTGCATAAAATCGCCAAATAATAAACAGAATAAACATTGAGACGCATCCCAGTACTGAAGGGGTTAAGGTTTTCAAAGGTACCGTCTTGATTGTACTGACTAAACACGCTCGAGTGAAGTTTGTGGGATTTTTAAGACTGCCTTCCTTATTTGTTAGACGATTAATAAAGATAAAGTGGAAGTTGGTCTAGTGTTCATTCTATTTTTTCTGTTGTTGGAAGTTAATAGGGTTTTTACGGTGTCTCTTCATTAATCTAGCGATACATTAGCACCTTCTCTACTGAACGTTACGGGAAATGTTCATGTTCGTCCTCATCACTCGTTCTAGTAATAGCCTAAAAAAATGTTACATCGTCAATAAAGAATAATGTGAACCCAATTAATCACCCAAGTGGCCCTAAAAAACAAATAAAAAAAACAAAAATAAGAAAAAAAGGAAAAGAAAAGAAGAAAGGAAAAAAATAGTCTGACGAGAGAAAGAACAAAACATAAAAAAAAGTGGCTATTCTGCACGAAGTTTAAAAGAGAAAGAGAAAGAAATAGAAAGAGAGAAAGACAAAAAAAAAAAAAAAAAAAAAAAAACTTTAACTTTAGGTGCACGGGTGACATGAGTATTATTTCTTCACCTCCTCCGCCAGCCAGTGCACCACGCCCTACCTCCCCTTCACCGCGACGCCCCGCAGTAAGGCCGAGGGTGCCAGTTCCCTCCCCCATAAAGGACTCCCATGCGAGACCCGAGGCGCCACTCACGTTTACCATGTACGACCAAGACCCAACTGAGCTGTGGATTTCGTTCCGTAGGTCAGTGAGCGATTTGGAGGAGGAGGAGGAGGAGGAGGAGGAGGAGGAGGAGGAGGAGGAGGAGGAGGAGGAGGAGGAGGAGGAGGAGGAGGAGGGGGAGGATGAAAGAGAAGAGGAGGAAGCAAGGAAAAGGAGGAGAATGCTACCAAGAATGCGAATGTACGAAGATAGACAAGGAAATTGATGAGGGATGAAAAGAGGAATGGAGGAGGAGAAGGAGGAGGAAGAGGAGGAAGTGGTGGTGGAGTAGGAGGTGGTGGAGTAAGAGGAGGAATGCAAAGTAATACAAAGGAAGTCCAAACAATTTTTACTAGGGGTGTTTTTTTGGAAACTATTCTACTTCATTACTGGTAAAGAAGGAGGAGATGGAGGAGGAGGAGGAGGAGGAGAAGGAGGAGGAAGAGGAAGAAGGAGACGAGTTACATACATAGAGTTATATAATGTTGTAATAAGGAGGAGGAAGAAGAAAGAGAGGAGTTACATACATAGAGTTAAATAATATCATAATTAGGAGGAGGAGGAGGAGGAGGAGGAGGAGGAGGAGGAGGAGGAGGAGGAGACACAGTTCGGTAGACATCGGTGGTACATAACATGGTCAACCACAAAATAAATGTTGATCGCTTCGCTGCTTATTTGTGTGGATTATATTGAAGACAACACCACCACAACCACACAACGATTATACCATACGTCCCCCCCCCCTCTCTCTCTCTCTCTCTGCATTTCTTGTCATTGTAACTTCCTCTCTTTCGTGAATATGATGTTATAATAAAATGCTACGCCAAGTCCGCATAATAGCAGTCACACTATCTCACCACAGCCACGCCACAGCAGGTAAAGCACAGCTACACCACAGTCACGCCACGCCCTCACTACACTATCATCTCACCATAACCACGCCATTGTAATATAATTGTATATCTTATTCAATTTGTATACACATTTTCACGCTCTTTCTGGTTCCGTGGTTGTTACTTTGAATAATCGAAAGTTGCATTTATTAAGTAATGAGGAGGCGTCGTGGTGTACAGTGTGACCGCTCGTACTTTCGGGGCCAAGAAATTCTCAAGGGCATTGGTTTGAATCCTGGCCACTGTTCAAGGACAGGAACGGCATCCACTCGGGGTAACGGTCCCCAAATGCCAAAGCTAAGCCCCACGTCAGGAGTCACTGTAAGTAAAATCGAAAAAAGATCTTAATAGAGAAATGTCTAAGATTTATATTAAAGATCTCTATAGTCAAATGGGGAGAAAATAACTCGTCAAATTTTCAAAGATAAAATTAAAGATTAACTAAAGATTAACTAAAATATATAGAGAATCACCATTTATCCCTGAAGAAGATCCCGATTGTACCGTTTCCACCCTTTTCACTACTATTTAATACAACTTCCCTTCAATACCAACAACCCAAGACATCTTTCCCTGTTCTACACCCATCTCCAAATACCGAACTAACCAGAAATTGCTAACAACCTTTTTCTCTGTTTGATTGTTTGTCTATCCCTATCTTTCTTGTAGACAGTTATAAAGATTCTTCTCATTGCTCTCAACGCTTCGGATTTCTGTGTATGCAAATGGTAACTAGCACCAATAGATTCTTAAATGCACTCCTCCTCAGCACAGGTAGCTTCAGTCTTGCACCAGCTCTTACAAACACAGGGTCGTTATCTATTAAGACTGTGGGTGACAACAAACATCATTCTCTCTCTAAATTTCAAAACAAGTACAAAGCATTAAATTCATAAACATTGTCACTCATTCTCATAGGTGCTGTAACGATTTTCTAAGCTTATTCGTGGGAGCTCTCTTCACGCAAAGATTTCCATAGAGTAGGGTCAGTTCAACACAGAGGTAATACTTCAAAATACAACATCCACACCATAACTTGGAGAAATCACAGTCACATAACAGTCACACCACAATAACACCAAAGCCACACGACGCACCATACACCACCAGAGTCACGGTAAAAGAGAATGCTAACACCATCTCTCTCTCTCTCTCTCTCTCTCTCTCTCTCTCTCTCTCTCTCTCTCTCTCTCTCTCTCTCTCTCTCTCTCTCTCTCTCTCTCTCGGGGCCGGCCAGCCCATTAACTAACACGGGCAACCCTCCAGGGCCTCACAGTCGGCAGGTAACCACTAAACACTTTTTTTACTCTTTTTACAGTGGAACCCTAAATTTCCTCCTGACACTTTCATTACGTAAGTATGGGAAACAGTAAACCCAGACTGTTTTGTAAAGGCTCGTGTTCTTAGTCCACAGGCCACTTATTACCATACGTCCAAGTCTCGTATTTTGAAACGCTTTAGAACCTCACAAGGTTGATTTTCAAAGGCCACGGAGCTCTTGTGAGTGATGCAGGATGCGTGTTAATTATTGTATCACTAGAATTGCAAAAGTTTCCTTACAAGGGTTGTTTTCAAAGACCACAGAGCTATCGTAAGTGATGTAAATTATGTGTTAACCGTTGTATCACTAGAATTACAAAAGTATCTTTACAAGGGGTGCCTTTAGAGGACACAGAGCTTCCATAGACGTGTTAACTATTGTATCGCCAGAATCAAAATGTGTTCTTACAAATGCTGTTTTCCAAGGCCGCAGAGCTCCCAAAGGTGATGTAGAATACGTGTTAACTATTGTATCACTAAAATTAACGAAAGTATAATTGAAATTCCAACGGTATCTCCTGCTAGAGCCAATTAGAAATAATGAAGTTAGGGAATCGTGCTGAACTGCTAGTAGTTGCGGAAACACTCTTGAAAATTCTAATAAAGTCCCACAGTTAGCAGTTAAGCAATCACAATGATCGGGAAAATGAACCTCAAACCATTAGACTTTCCACTAAATGACTAGAATTTGTTACACAGTTAGACTATCATTTGTAAGGAGAAAAAACGAAAATTTGGATGACTTTCATTAGAATCCGTTAAAGTATCACTAAAATCATTAAGGTACATTTAGAATCCAAATGCAAACCACAAAAACTTGCAAGCTCTTCTTAATATTACGAGGATAATCTTGAAAACCAGATATTTACACATTCATGATGAAAAAAAAAAAAAAATCATATCTACTATAACATGGTAAAACTTTTGTACAAAAAGAAAAAAAATAGTATTGATACCCGTCATTTACTTTCACTAGAGCCTGTTGAATTACCACTCGACAACTACCACGAAAATCCCAGTCGAGCTTGTTAAAGTATCACATTAATCATGAACTCACTCTGAAACACTCCAATATTTTCCATCTGAGTCTGTTAAAAATTCAAGAAAAAACGATAGTATTTATATCCTCATTTACTGCTGAATTACCACTTGACAACTACCACGAAAATTCCAGTAGAGCTTGTTAACGTATCACTCCACTCACAAAACACACTCTGAAATGCACCAATATTTTTCCACTTGAGTCTGTTACTGGGATGGATTTTTCTGCCTCATCCAGTGCTTTCTCAACCACCACCATAACACTTCCCTCACAATCACCATAACCACGCGTCCCTCTGTGGTTAAGTATTGCGTCGCGTCATTGCAGAACGGGAGACCCACAAAACCGATGTATTGCTGCATATCTCTCGTGCAACGGAACCTCCACAACGTCTAGGGGCTTATGTCTAAATCCCATTGAAGACTGATGGACTGACTAACTCTCTCTCACTCCCTCTCTTTCTCTTTCATACTCGTTTCAACCTCCCTTCTCTCCCTGCCAGCCACATCCTCGTCACATCTCCCCTCCTTCTACGTGGTCTCATCCTTCCTTCCTCTCATCCTCCCTTCCTCTCATCCTCCCTTCCTCACTCGCTCTCTCTCCCTCACACGCTCCCTCAGCCTCTATCACGCTCAGTTGACCACCCTCCTCAGCCTTGCACCGCCGCCTGCCAGCCGCACACCCCTACAGTGTCGGCAGCCACGCCCAGCCTTCCCTTTCCCTGCGCTACGCTCCCACAACACTCAATCTGTTACTCTCCGCGGTACACTGATGCAGACTTAATGGCAGAGTGTATCATGTCCATTAACAGTATTCTCAAGCGTATGGTGTCCTATCTCGATTTGATTAGTCCAAATGGTTTGTTTTTCTTTTTTCTTTCATTCGTTATTCATTCATTTGTTTGAGTTTGTAAGGTTGTTTCTTTGTGATTTTGTTGGTAGTTTGGCATGCTTTATGGAAAGTTATTTGTGTTTCGAAGTGCTTTTCTTCTTTTTGACAGGCTCTATACTGAAAGTTGTTTGCGTTTTTTTTTTTTAAGGATATTTTCATGAGTAAAGGGATACGCAGTTTAACAAGGATTCTGCCTAAAATATGCCAAATGCCCATAACACACACACACACACACACACACACACACACACACACACACACACACACACACACACACACACACACGGACATTGCAGTACTAATTAAGAGTTATACAACCATACCTTAATTTACTTCAATTTATCTTAATCACACAACAGTGAATTACACACAATAATAATATTATAATAATAATAAAAATAATAATAATAATAATAATAATAATAATAATAATAATAATAATAATAATAATAATAATAATAATAATAAACTTACGTATACACTCACCTGCACAATACTTCCCATTTCCCTTCCATCTTTAGTCCTCTGATATGCCAAGACTATTAACAGTTGGGTGTTTTGAGTACGACTGTCGCAGTATTGAATGACTCAAGACACACCAAGAATACAGAGCGCAGCGTGAATTAATCCGTGTTACTCGATTTCTTGCCATGACTTATAACCTCAGAATTCAGAGCCCCACATTAACAGAGATTCTTTAAGTATGTAATTTTTTCTTAGACGAATTTGTAGTCTTAAAAACCATCCTAACCTCCCGAAACTGGTCTTGTACATTAGCCATTATCTCACCAACAACCTCAAATCTACTGCTGACGAGATAATGGCTTAAGTACAGCAATCACCAATATCGGGAGGTTAAGATGGATTTTAAGACCAGAAAATCGTCCAACAAAACGTTACATACTCAAGAATCTCCGTCAAAACAGGCCCAGGAAAGTAAATGCAGTAAAAGGTAAATAATTAAGAAATAGTTAACCAGAAATAGTGAGCCAGTTAGTAAGTAATAAAGAAAAAAAACGGTAATATCAACCAAGGAACTATGTCTTAACCCTTGATGTGTTTTCCTACTTATCCAACATAACGTAAGCTAACTTAACCTACTACAGTCTAACCTAACCTACCCCTACCTGGTCAGCCCATATTTTTGACACGTTTTTTTTCTAGTAACAGGATTATTTTCAAAGGACACAAAAAATTACTAATCCGGTCCTCATAAGTGTTTAAGACGCAATGTTTTTCTTAACCCCTTCATATTCATTCTGCTTATTATTTGTCAAACTTATGCAGATTCAGAAATTCATGTCGGGATTAAAACACTGTTAACTCCGGCCATTAACTTTCTTACCCCCATAGACCCTTCCTAATGTCAATAAAGACGTCTAATAAATACACAAACCTCGTGGTAAAAATGAATCCCAGTACTAAAGGCGTTAAGACAAAAGGAAGTAAAGAGACAGTAGATATATGAAAGAAAGAAACAGAGAAGTAGTTAGCGAGTGAGTCAGACAGTGGTGTGGTATTAACGCATTGATGTGGTGGGGGTAGGTGGGCTGGACGGGGCTGGGGTGGAGGGGGGTGGGTTGGAGTAAGTTGTCTTAGGGGGGGCAGGTCTGCAGCACCGACTATTAACTGGCTGGCTGGCTGGGTGGATGGCTGGCTGGCTGGTGAGGTAGTGAACTATTATTGATGAGGCAGCGAGGGAAGGAAGGGAGGGAGGAAGGGAGGAAGGGAAAGAGACTTGTTGGTGTGTGAGCAAGAACTACTGTGCTCCCACCTGTTCCTTCCTTCGTCTTCATTTTCCTTGCCGTTTTTTTTTTTTCCTTCTTCCCTCTTATTCATTTTCCATCTACCATTCGCTTTGATCTATTCTTCATTTCTTATTACATTTTTTTTTCGATATGTTATTCTATTTCTTCCCTTCTTTCTTTTTTTTGTTCTTTTTTACCCCCCCCCCTCTCTCTCTCTCTCTCTCTCTCTCTCTCTCTCTCTCTCTCTCTCTCTCTCTCTCCACCTCAGCGCAATGCAGACTAGCAGTAAATCAATGCATGCAGATTATACTTAAACCTAAACTGTAAACCGTGTGCGTGTGAAGGTGAAGGAAGAGGAAGAGGAGGAGGAGGAGCAGGAGGAGGAGGAGGAGGAGGAGGAGGGGAAAGGGGGAGAAGGAAAATTAGAAGCAAGAAGAAAGGAATTGGAGACAACTTGGAATGAAAACAATAAAAAGAAACTGGATTAAAAGAACTGGAGGAGGAGGAGGAGGAGGAGGAGGAGGAGAAAGAAGAGGAGAAGGAGGAGGAGGAGAAGGAGGGCAGTGGGGGGGGGCACAGAGGGGGAGCTGGAGCATGAAGAAGTATGTTATTAATTCCCCAGACACTACAGATTAAGTTTGTCAATAGCGTGACTGTTTAAAGATTGAAAAAAAAGAGTTTAAAAAATGAACACACGCAAACTAGTCTGAGTGTGTGTGTGTGTGTGTGTGTGTGTGTGTGTGTGTGTGTGTGTGTAGACATTATCTGGCGACCGGTGGGAAAATAGGAAGAAAGGGAGAGTGTGTGACAAACGTGAGAAGTACAAGGTGTGAGAGAGAGAGAGAGAGAGAGAGAGAGAGAGAGAGAGAGAGAGAGAGAGAGAGAGAGAGAGAGAGAGAGAGAGAGAAAGGAAAAAGTTTTAAAAGTATACTGAAAAAGAAAATATAAGGAAAAGAGGCAGAAAACAAGAAAAAGAGAAGGAAAGGAGGAGGAGGAAGAGCAACAAAATAGGGAAACAAAAAAAAGGCAAAAAGTTTAAAAAGTAAGATGGAAAAGGAAATATAAAGAAAAAAGGCAGAAAACAGAAGGAAAAGAGAAGGGAAGGAGGAAGGAAAGCAACAAAATAAAACAGGATAGAGAAATCAATACAAGAAGAAATAGAGGAATAAAAAAAATTGAATGAGTAAAATGAGATAGGAAGGAAGAACGAAAAAAGAGATAAATGAAGAATTAAAAAATAATGAGATGAAAGGAGAAGTAAAGTGGATGAAAAAAACAAAAAAAGAAAAATAAGTAACTGTAAATAATTCATGAGAGACAAGGAAAGAGGGGGAAGCAAAAGGCTAAATAAATAAGAAAGTAAATCAACGAACGTCAGGAATAAGAAAAGAATGGGAGGAATATATACCATTTATGATACAAGGTTGAATAATTATCAAAAAAATAAGACACAAAATAATAATGAAAGAAAATAAGGGAGAAAAAAAAGCAGGGAGGGAAGAAGAAAGGAAGGAAGAAAGGAAGTGGGAGAAGAGGTATAGAGAGAAAAGAAAGGAGTGAAGAAAGAAAGGAATAAAGGAAAGGAGAAAAGAAGGAAGGAAGAAAGGGAGAGTGGAAGAAAAGGGAGAGAGGGAAAGGAAGGGCGTGATGAAGGGAAGGAAGGAAGGAAGGAAGGAAGGAAGGGAGAGTGGGAGAAGAGGGAGAGAGAAAGGGAGTGAAGAAAAGAAGGAGGGAAGGAAGGAAGGAAGGAAGGAAGGAAGGAAGGAAGGAAGGAAGGAAGAAAGGAAAGAAGGAAGAAAGGAAGGGAGAGTGGAGTAAAAGGGAGAGGGAAAGGAAGGGAGTGAAGGAAGGAAGGAAGGAAGGAAGGAAAAAAGATATGAAGGACGAAAGATTGGATAGAGACAACACACACACACACACACACACACACACACACACACACACACACACACACACACACACGAGAACTTTCCACAACAACAACAACGACAACAACAACAACAACAACAACAACAACAACAACAACAACAACAACACTATTTAAGCCTTGCACATTAACACTTTTTTCCTCCTGTCTCTTTCCTTCTCCCCTAAGCTTCTTAATATTTCCGGTCTTTCTTTTTTGGGGGGGAAGAAGATGAAATGAGAACTCAGTATAGCACTTTTTTCGCCCCAGATTTCCCAGTTTTAAGTACATTTTCTTTTATTTTTTCAGATTTTCCCTCTTTCGGAAATTAATTCTTTTTTTTTCCTCTAATCTTTTCCCCTTCCACATGAAAGATTACTCTCTCTCTCTCTCTCTCTCTCTCTCTCTCTCTC